>CM019148.1:168526825-168582056 GCA_009733165.1 Naja naja | reverse complement strand
ACTACCATCTGCCTGTAGCAAAGAACTGGTGGGATCATAAGCCTGAAAAAGTGTGGTAGAAAATGAGCTTGCAAAACTACTGTGGGACCGAATACAGACTGATAAAGTTTTGAACACAACACCGGATATCAACAGATGGAGAAGAAAAAGTGTGGATCATCGACATTGCCATACCGGTGACAGCAGAATCAACAAGAAACAACTTGAAAAATTCACCAGATATCAGGGCTTGAGAATTGAACTGCAGAGACTCTGGCAAACCAGTGCAGGTTCCAGTGGTACCGCACACTGGGTGCTGTGTCTAAAGACCTAGGCAAACACTTGGAAACAATTACGCTGACAAAATCACCATTGGTCAGCTGCAGAAGGCCACCCTACTGAGATCAGCTCACATAATCTGCCGATACATCACGAGTCCTAAATGCTTGGGAAGTGTTTGACTAGTGATTTGTTATACGAAACCCAGCATAGTTATCTCGCTTGCTGTATACACCGTTTTTTTGTGTATAATAATAATAATGAGTGTTGCAGTGGATAGTGGATGGCAGTGCCTGGAGACAACAGAATAGAAGAGAAAGAACTGAAGAAGATAACAAAATACAAAGACCTACAAATAGAAATAGAACGACTATGGGAAAGGCAAGCAAAGATAGTACCAATAGTAATAGACGCCTTGGGTGTAGTCCCAAAACAACTGGAGCACCACTTGAACACCATAGGCATTGACAAATTTACACGGTCAATTGCAGAAGGGAACTTTACTTAGAACAGCTGCCATCCTCATGGCATAACACCATCAAATAACCAGATTTGCCTAATGCAGGTTCTTGGTAAGGACTCGATAGATAGATAGACAAAAATGCCAAACTCAGTCTGAACATCTGGCTCACTGTCATGATAATAACAACAACAACAACAATAATAATAATAATAATAATAATAATAATAATAATAAATAATAATAATAATAACAAACAACAACATATTCTCTGTTTGAGAATATAATAAACTGGATGAATGGTTCCACATACAGTTGAGAACATTAGATAGCAATATGGGAAGAAACATCTAAGTCACTTAAGGCCTTTCTCATGAAATTTTCAACCTGTTTCGTGACTGAATCTTCATGTAGTGCAAAACACGGCAAAATCTAGTAGTCATTAAAATGTACAGAGTAAAATCAGTGGCCTATAGTAACCAAAGTAGAGCAGTTCAGATCTGTCCCACACAAACATATTCTTATTGTCAACTTGTGTACAAGATCACAGTGATTATTCATTGACCTAGAATAACACTATCTCTGACTATTAATGACCACACCAGTAATGCGGAGTATAGTAAATTCAGTATTGGAAAGAATTACATTTAGAAGTATAAACTACAATGGTACTACTATGAATAAGCCATAATTGCTTTGTTGTTTTCTCTGTAATCATACATATCCGTTACAGGTATGTGTACATCTTGTCTGGAATCCTTACAGAATACAGTGGCAAGAGGCCTACTTTGTGAATAATATAGATAATTGGTGGATGATCTCCTGAGGGCTCAGGACAGGGGTTTTCCTCTGTCCTGGTCCTGTTAGATCTCTCACGGCCATCAACCATGGTATGCAGCATCTTGGGGGTTGGGAGTAGGAGGCACTGTATTGCAGTGGCTCCTCCTCTCGAATCGTGGCAGGGGGCAGAGGCTGTGCCAGGGCTCTCACTTGTGGGGTCCCTCAGGGGTGGGTTCCCTTCCTCCTGTTCAACATCTATGCCAGATCATCTGTGGCTTTGGGGTGAAGTCATCAGTACGCTGATGATACGCAGTTGTATATCTCCACCCCAGGTCACATCAGTGATGCCCTCCCATGGTATCCCATTGCCTGGATGCTGCACGGATCTGGATGGAACATGCCGCTCAGTCCCGCCAAGACAGAGGGGTTATGCATACCGACATCTTGGTCCAGTCAAGAGATTCCAAATTTTGGTCATGGGGAGAGGTGTTGCCCCCGTGGAGGGAACTTGGGAGTCCTCCTGGACTCACAGCTCAGGATGGGAGCAGGTGGGGGTCAGGCATTGCCCAGGTTCGCTGGTTCACCAGCTGTGCCCATATCTGGACCGAGATGCCCCTGACGGTCACTCAGGCACTTGTTACCTCCCAGCCTCCACTACTGCAATGCTCTCTATTTAGGACTGCCCTTGCATACCATCCGGAGGCTTCAGCTGTGCAGAATGGCTGCGGGTTGTGATGGGAGCTTCCTGGTACTCCCATGTTACACCCTCCTGTGAGCTGGCTACCGTTGCCCCGGATGAGATTCAAGGTCCTAGTATTAACATTCAAAGTCCTACGAGACATGGGTCCGGGTTATTTACGGGGCGTCTACTGCGGCATCACACCAACCCCGTAATGAGTGCACAGGCAGGGACTTCTCAGGGTGCCGTCTGTGACTCAGTGTCGGTTGGCGGTATCCCAAGGCCTACTCTGTCCCTCTCTGGAACCAACTACTCTGGGGCTCCCTGGCCCCTGACCTCCACCTTCCGCACCACCTAAAACCTGGTTGTTTGAACAGCTGGCTGTGCTGACTCCTTGGGGAATGGGTTTTTATTTATTAAGGATTTTAGTCTAATTTGGCTTGTTGTAATTTAATTCTATTTTAGCTAATTTAACTTATTGTATTGTTTTTATCTGTGAGCCTCAGTCCTTTTGGAGAGAGTGGGCGCAAACAAGCCTAAATAAATAAATAAGTAAGGGTAAGTAAGTAAGTAAGTAGTTTGGTCCTGTTAATTTTTTTTTCAATTTATCTGCCACTGTGATAGCATGTCTGTTCTTAGAGCCTGCCAATTTTAGAATTTTTCCTTTTAAAATTTTATTTATTTTAATCTGATTCCTTATTCTTTTTTTTCATTTTTTCTTTTCCCTTATTTATGAGATATTTTAGATTACCAACCCTCAGTTCATCTGCCTTTCCACTTCAGCTGTATAGTACTGGTAGGGACTATTGCAATTTGAACGGTTTTTTCTAGAGTTTTCTCAAAATCAAAATAATTCAGTTTGTATCAGACAAATCTACAGTGGTCTGATGATGATGTGTGGTTTTTTTACATATAGTACAATGATTTTCAGTCCATTTGATTTACTGTTACAATTCAGATGTTGAATAGCAATAGCACTTAGACTTACATGCTGATTCATAGTGCTTTACAGCACTTTCTAACTGTTTTACATTGTCAGCATATTTCCACCAACAATCTGGGTCACCTCAGAAGGATGGAAGGCTAAGTCAACCTTGAGCTGGTCAAGATCAAACTCCAGGCTATGGGCAGAGTTTGCCTCCAGTACTGTATTCTAACAACTGCACCACTGATCGATCTATCCCATCTGATGCACAAATAGATATTACATGGCTCAGCATTGGCTATCACAAGTCCTGCTAAGAGAAATTGATGCTGAGCATCTATTCTACCTATTCCAACAATTCCAGTATTGAGTATTTCTCAAGATGATCTTGTTTTAAATGATGTGTGATTACATGCATTCTTTGCCCTCCTACCTTACTTGCTGGACATTCCCCTTCTTCTATATAATCTGTGTTGGTCTTGAAAACAGAACAAACTCAGTCAGAGCTGTATTTAATTAAGTGTGCTATACACAGAGGGAATCATCTACCTTTTTTTTCAGATGTAGAACATTCCAAATGAACTGTGTGTAGAAGCATAACTCGTGTAAATTAATAGATAATAATTCAAATATTTTCAGTTACAGGAATGTAAATTGTCCATAACTAATTTTATTTTTCAGAAATATACATTTACCTGAAATAGGCTGGAGAAGTGGGTTTTAACGAAGATTGTCCTTTGACTTGATTGTCCCGTCCCTTTCGTTAATATTATTATTGTTGTAGCCAATGCTGTTGTTTTTCACCTTTTTGATAGCAACTTTATATTGCCCTTTGAGGGTTCTGGAAAATTTTTGGTAAAGGTTGTTTTGCTTTCAAATAAGTAACTGAAAAAATGCTCCAAGTAATAAAGATAAGACAGTTGTCAAATTTATAAATCAATAAATGTATAGTGTTTTTCTAACTTAAAAATGGATTTATCTGCATCTTTTACTTTTGAGTTCTAGTACTTCTGCTTTGTGTTAGCTTGTTCAAAAACCTGAAAGTAGGACATTCCTCTCCCACCACCATTATTAAGTCAAACATAGATTAAGCAGATATTGACACAGTGTACAGAATAAAATTATATCATATTTATTTTCAGGTCAGACAGGGAAAAATCAAAACATGGAATCTAAACTTAGTGACATAAGGCAAACTAAATCACATTTAAAACAACATTCTTCTATTTTTATTTGTGGCTGTTGAAAGTAGTGTTCCTAAATCAAACGATGAGAGATATGAAAGCACATATGTTTTTCTTTAGCTTTCTTTTCCCACAAGGCTCTGTGGTAGGTAATAAAACATATATTTTGCCCTAACTTGAAAAGGAAGCATACAATATAACTTCAACTGTAGCTACTAGGTGCTTTTTTTTTCTTTTTGGCAATTGAGCTCATTGTGTAGGCTCTGCTGTACTGATCTGTACTTTTGTCATTCTTATGGGCTGAACTTAGTAATGACCTTGAAATTTCAATGAGCCCCACGCAGATTAATTTATAATTATTGGAATTCATGAAATTATTTAGCCCGTTATATGTCAACATTGTCTGCCAATCTGCTTCATTAGCTCAAGTTGCAAGTGTTCAACTTCTTTATGACTTGAAAAATACACATTTTACAATTCATCTGATTTGGTTTGTATTAGATCCCATAATAATTTTCTTGGATTAGACCCTTGTTTTTCTTTCACCAGGACAAGATAATCTCAAATTTTAGAGCTGTCTTAGAGTAAAGGAAGTGGACAAGAACCTGTCTTGAAGTTGGAAGTAACACTATACATTTGAAAAATTGGCAGCTCTCTTATCTTACTTTCCTTGGCTGTTTCTCCAATACCTTCCATATGTAATAAAATATACTCTACCTGCTTTTAGAAAAGACTGCAAAATACACCTATTTCAACTTATTTTTAAATTTAAATTTCTAAACTTTATGAAGAGTATTAAGCAAAGACTGAAGTAATAAATGCTACTGTTTTTTTAACTGATTTTCCTCTGTTATTTGTTTTTTTACTTGTTTTGAAGCTGCTTAGATTTGTGAAAAGAGGACCCACCAATCCAAACTCTGTCTAGTTTAGTAGATCGTCTATAAACACACACAGCTTACATTTAGTATTTTTCTTCCATGTTTAAGAAACTTTTCTCAGCTGATTCATCATCTGTTGTCTGTTGCAGCTGGCAATGCTAGAATTTCCTCCAAAAAGGCTATTTGGAAACAAGGATGAACGTGTCATTGCAGAGCGGCGGAATCACTTAGAGGTAATAGAATTTTTTTTTAAAAAAAAACTTACTCTAGGTTCTTTTTAGGTTATATTTACACAATTACACTTGTGATCAATACATTTCATGTGGTAAAAATTAGATACCCCATGCTTCATTTAACATGGGGTATGAAATATTTATTTATTTATTTATTTTATTTTTAATTACATTTATATGCCGCCCTTCTCCAGAGACTCAGGGGCTTACAATTTTGGGATACAACCCAGTGTGCTCAGCAATAGCCTTCATTCCATTGTATATGCCTGCTTATTACTAAGCGGCATTTTTACAAGGTCAGCTAATTGCCCCCAACAATCTTGGGTCCTCAATTTACCTACCCCGAGAGGATGGAAGGCTGAGTCAACCTTGAGCCTGGTGGGATTCGAGCCTACAATAATTGTAGGCAGCTGGAACTTAAGTGCTAGGCATTTAACAGCCTGAGCCACCAAGGCCCCTATAAATAAATCTCTGAAAATAAATAAATCTCTGAAAAATATCGAAAAGAGTATTGAGCTTACATTGAAATATTTCTGAGAATTCAATAGAAACTGTTGCTTTACAGAGCTAAAAATTATTTACAAGATGAATCTTTAGAACAGAAAACTATTTAAATTTGTCTGAATTTTTGTATCATTCTCTCCATTCCTGATATTCAGTAGCAGTACTTATGTTGCAAAGTATTCCATTCAATTACAGGAGGGAAATATTAGCAGTGTTGGGAAAATCTGAAAGCTTATTTGCATATTTATGCAAAATTCCATGAGGTAAAATCCTAGAGATAGACAGATAGATAAATGGATGAGTGGATAGACGGATGATTCTGGGTGGTTTACAACAGTTTAAAAAATATAAAAAAGCCAAAAACCAGTGCAACAATGGAAAACCAAGGAAGAAGAATATAAAAGCATATTACACAATCATACAAATATGTAAAACTCATAGCCAAGATAATTCCATTCTTCAAAGTATTCAGTTCAATAATCACTGACTCCACCACATTCTCAGGTGCATCCAATATAATGTTATCTATGCTGGCTGTAGTGATGCCACAATCTCAGCTGAAAATGGTTTTAGCTGTCTTGATGTGGTAATTATTAATACAATGGGCAGAGAGCTCTACTTGCTTGAGAAAAACGGCCTTTGTTGGGATTTACATTTTATGTTTTTCCATTATAAATATATTTCCTCCAATTAGCTATTTTTGATTAATTTTATTTGTGCTACAATATTTGTGCATTTCCTTTTTCAACAAGGTGAGTGCAAATCTGATATTAGTATTACTATCTATATAGGTTGACAATTCATTAGCTTTGAGAGTACTGTTGTTATTTTGAATATCTTGCCTTTCTGCCCATCTACTTAATTTGTTAAGAAAGCATAGATTTTTTTTTGTTATAGTCTTTTTCAATAAATAGCTACAACGAGACCTTATTACCAAGGGCCTTGGTGGTGCAGGCTGTTAATAGCCTAGCACTTAGTTCCAGCTGCCTGTAATTATTGCAGGCTCGAATCCCACCAGGTTCAAGGTTGACTCAGCCTTCCATCCTCTCAGGGTAAGTAAACTGAGGACCCAAGATTGTTGGGGGCAATAAGCTGACTTTGTAAAAATGCCGCTTAGTAATAAGCAGGCATATACAATGGAAGGAAGGCTATTGCTGAGCACATTGGGTTGTATCCCAAAAATTGTAAGCTGCCCTGAGTCTCCGGAGAAGGGCGGGATATAAATATGAATAAAAAAATATTTATAATAGAAGGCTAAGAACTTGATCAAAAAATATATTGGGAATGAAAAAGCCTGAAATTAAAAGGTAATGGTGAGGCAAATGTTTGTTTTTTTATGTAGCACAGTAGAAAGTATTTCCATAGACTCATCACGTGGACAGTCCCTCCCCCAAAATGAGTGGTTAGTGATTTCTGATTTGATATTTTTCCTTCTAAGCAAAAAAACTTAAACAGTGAACATTTAATCCTAAAAGTTGCTTTACTTCAATATGCTGGGTCATTTACTTTCAACAACTATTAAAGGGGGAAGGGGGGGATTACGCTAATAAGAAGCAATGAGAAGAAAGTATCTCTCAGGGACAAACATCAAAAGAACCTTCTGTCCACTGGTCAAGATTACATCAAACATTTTATGGTTTCAGAATCTGAATGGAACAATGTACTGCCAGGGGATTTTTTATTTATTTATTTAAAGAACCTTCTGAAGTGTTCAACCCTTAAAACTGGATTTCTACCATTATTTCTCCTACCTGCTGTTGCTACTTTCCATCATCTTTTCTTCATGGAAGCTTCATTGCTTTCTTAGCTTCAAACAACCCTATTTGATGGCTGAATTCTCATACTCTGCTTCCATTCCAGCATTCCTACCACATTTGTAGCAGGAAAGCAGCAGGCTGTCTCCACCCCTATTATCTACTTGATAATTAAACAATCCTAGGTGCATATTGGCACAGGGAATGATTCACATTGTGTCAGTTGACATGGCTCCAATGCCTATTCTTGACTCAAAAAGGAGAGCAGGGTGGATGGAAAATGCTAAATAAAATCAAGAATTCAGCATTCTGAGATGTTATGTCTGCCAGCCAGTTAATGCAGTCCTGATGATTTCTATTCTGTGGGTAGAGCTGAACCTGAGATGTAGGAGGATGTAATAAAATCAGTGAAGATGAGTAATGACAATTCTTCTTCAATTGCTTTTAAAGTTGTGATTAAAAGTGTTGAGAGAAATGAGCTTAACTGTGCTGGAAAGATTTCTAATAAACATTTGCAGTTTTGCCTTGTGTGGGGGAATATACTCCATGTACAACACTGCTATTTATCATAGATCTTGTTTTTTTAGTAGAAACTAGAAAAGAACAATGCTGTGTTTTCACAAATTATAATACATTTTCATACATTTGACTATTCCTTTTACAATGGGAACTATCAAAAGCACTGGTATAATGTATCTAGAACCATACAAAATGTAAATTGAAATGCTGTTTCTGTTGCTGTATATAATTTAATTGTTCATACTGTGGTAAATTATTATTTTAAAAATGGAATAATATTTCATTCTCAAAATTGAAATTTTATGCTATTTTTATATATAGTCAGCAATTTAATAAATTATTTTTGTATTGTTTATTGTATTAGTCTACCAAAACTATGATGAGAATTGCTAGATTCTGCCCAACTAATTGCCATCAGAAGATTAATTCACCAGAAAATCACCGCCACTCATTTTCCCTCTAATATGCTAATTCGCCATTTTATTTTGTTGGTATAGTCCCCATTAGCATTTTATTTTTGTTAGTCTTTTACTAGAAATTAAGTCCAGTTTTAAGTAAAGATGCCATTGCTATTGGCAGTGGCTCTAAGTACCACTGTCTTAGATTTTGTATCCAATGCATTCTTTCCCTTTTGAGTTTGCTCCTAGGAGAGGAAACTATCATGAACACAGCTAGTATAAATGCTAAGCAGAAAGTTCGTAAGACTGACATAAAATAATAACATGGTTTCTGTGTTCTGTAGGCGTATCTCAAAAGTGTGATTTTTCTCACCTTTGTTGTTTAAGGTTTGGAGAAAATGTATTTACAAAATTATATTGCACTGTTATATGTGGAAATTTTAATATTACATGCTTATCAAGAGTATGTGTCAAAGAGATATGCCAATTAATATTGGTTCATTCGTTGCTTTTTGAAATGTAGATAACTTCTGTTCGTTATTGGTCTTTACTTTTAAAAACAAGCTTTGCCAAAGATTTCTTTAAGCAGAATCTCCAGCCCAAATGTGCTTCCCTGTTTTACATCTTGAAGCCAAGTTAATTCCCTGAATTTTAGAACAGTCTAGTATATATCTTGATTGTGTGTGTAAATTCACTATGCTATAAGCAGACTACCGTGTCAATCTTAAGTAATAGGCCAGGAAAAGATTTCTTTGTTGAGTCAGCAGGCAGCTGCTGAAATATTAGCTCTACTTGTCACCTGGAGGAATAACTTAAAAGGGCAATAGCACAGCAGGCTTGCTGTAAAATTTTATCACTGAACTGTAATCAAGTATTTCTGAGGTATGAAAAATATCTACTATTTAGCATTAACAGGAGCTGGATATTTACATTCAACTGCTATTTGGGAAAAATAGGGAAGAATATTAGAGTTGCAACCTTGACCTATGTGTGCCTGCGTGCCTGCGCATATCCCAATGAGCTTTAAACAGATTGGACAAGTCTCATTAGAGGAGTCAGATGAAGAGTGTCTCTCCCATAAACAACATGGTGAGACATAATTTACAGAAACACATCACTCATCACCTGGATCAACAAGGACCAGGCTAGGTGTTAAAATTCCTGGATGTCTGGTGACAAATGGGCTATACAACTCAAGACTGTTGGCTGAGCAACCAAGGCCAGCAGCTGTAGGACTACTAGAAGAAAAGCTGTTTACACATCAGAAATATAGACATTTTGAAATCAAAGAGATAATGATCTGTTATTACAGATCAAATCCAACTAGAAAAGGGTATCTGAAAAGAATGTACCAGTTCAGAAAAGAGCAAATTCCAGAATTGGAAAAAAACAGAACAGAGGCTAGCAGATCAACATTGCTGAAGATAAGATATGGGATATAAAAGCTCATGGTTTGTTTGTTTTTTTAAAAGGACTCATAGATCTGTAACTTAGCCTCCAACAGAAATGACAACACTTAGACATAGGATTACCAGCTCCAACAAGACTACGCCAGCTGTTAATGTAGTGGTTTATGATAGCCTATTCCACAGTAAACCTCTAAATTATTTATTCAGCAGTTTAAATATGCAATTTTAACTTTACAGCGGGCCTTCCTTGATTAAATCTGTCTTGACTGACACAGCCAAGAATTTTGTTGATTAAAGTAATGAATAGGAGTTAATGTTTACCCATTCATGGCATTTGATAACTATAAATAGGGAAATGCTATCATTATTTGCCTGTTTTTAAAACCCTGTGGGAATTTAAAGAAAAAAAAAAGGATGCCAACATTTAATTTTAAAATTACTTCTTTTGGAAAGGAAAGAAATTACTTGTTAAGTATGGAGATGTTTTATGTATTAATATGAAATCCACTGACACCTGAATGCACTTTTCTTTGATAATCAGCAGTAATAGCTTAACCATCACTTAGTCTCTTTTTAAGATGGCAAATGCAAATATTTGGAAAAGGGCTACATGGAAGGGTTCAACCACTGCTTTTACACAAGTTGCATGAAATGGCTATTACATTCAGTACAAGAAAAGTAGAAGCAACTTTGGGCTAAAAAGAGATGCTGCTAAAATTTATGGAGGTGAAAATTGACCTAAGCATTTAAATATAATATTTGAAGAATCAGTACAGTGACAAACAGCAGTGATGATAGTGAATCTCCTCAAAAGATTCCTATCTTGATATTAACCTCTTCTAGTCTTTCACCACTGACCAGCAACTCTGTCTTCCATTGTGTCATTTATTTTGCACAAAGCTTCTGATGTTTCTACTGTCTCCTGTTATTTCTAGTCACTTTATTATCCAGTCATGTGGCAGGGAGTCAAATGCCTTCTAGTAATCAATCCAACCTACATTCAAGGTGATCTTCCTTCTCTCACAGTCCTCCAAAAAAAAATCTTCAATGATTATGTTGTTAAAATAATATTAACATTTTTGAAATTTGATGTTGGAGAAGATGTCTGAGAATACCATGCACACTATGGTATCAAATGGATCATCAACTAATCAGTCGAGAGATTTCAGAAAAGACACAAATGACTAGGTTCAAATTATCCTATAAGAAGACCTAGATTTTTGGGAAAGTGCTGGGGAAAGTGATGAAAAAAAAGAGAGAGTGACCAGCAACAAGGTGGACGGATTCAGTTAGACTGAGGATGAGTGAACCACTGGAAAAATGGAGCGGTGAAGCTGGGGAGAAATATTGTCTGTGGTTGCTAAAAGTCAACACTGGTATGTTGGCATACAGTATGATCAGTCAGTAAGAATGAATCAAGAAAAACCCTCAGCTCAGGTATTATGTTTTGCCTTCCTCAAAACAGGAATGTCCACTTGAACTGCAAATCTCCTTAAGTGCATTTTTAACTCTCCATAGTTGAGTTTTATCCAAAGCTAACATAAGTACTTAGAACAGGGATGGGCAATTAATTTTTCTAAGCGATCAAATGAGAAACTGGGACTGTTGTGGAAGGCCACTCCCCCACTCCCCCACCACCACTGCAGGCCAGACTGGGACTCTCCACAGGCCATAAAATGCTAAGGTCTACCCTAAAACCACTATTGAAACTTCCTATAAAACTCCATAAAAATTAAATAGATATTATTATTACACCATATCAAATTGAATTGTTTAATTGTATGAACCAAAAGTATGGTAATTATAGATAGTAACATAATAGATGGCCTTAAAGAAGGATGGTTGCAGAAATGAATGAAAATTTGTATTGTCAGAATCTAATTCTCTGATCAAGTGCTATAAATAAATTTGCCAATGGTTTCTGTAAAAAGGAATCCTGGTTAGGATTAAATGTTTTTTTAATGGAGCTTCTGTCATTTATAATTACTGACCTCGTGAATCTTTCTTACATCTTAGCTCTATAAATCCGATTTTTAAGGACTAAGTAGAAGAAGGAAGAAGTCTTGGAAAATAGTTATGTGTGTGTGTGTATTTTTCCTGGTAGAATTTTATAAATTTTTATGTTTCCTGACTTGGACTGAAATAATAAAATACATTTATTTTACTGTTACAACACCTGAGGGAGAGCGGAATGCTAAGGGTAAGATGAATTGCCACCCTAATACAATGAGCCTACTGTTGCCTTATATAAATGAGCTGAGAAAAATATACTCCTGTAGCATAATGTGCCACTAACAGTGACTGAATCCAGCAGGCTAACAATACAATTTTGATTAAAAAATTAGCCTTTATCTAACAGTGTGTGACATTTACACTTAAAATTTGTTTAGCCACTCAAGAAATGGCTTGAGAAGAAGTATTAGAAGAATAAACCACTTTGATCTCTGTAGAAGTCACAGTAGAATAGAATATTCTATATTATATACAAAGACAGTGGGTATTTCTGACCTTGAGAATTCTTAATGATAAGATGTAAAATTGAGACTGCAGTATTGATATCTGTGATCAAAGTACTGGATTATTTGCACGCATCAGTGTTACGATAATAGGTGTATTGTAGATATGTGCAGCAAGCAGGAATATAGCCTTGTTTCAAACCCAGAATCTATATTCCTGTTCCATCAGTTCCGCTGAAGTGTTTTGAATCAGCCTTGGTTCAGCAGAGCTGAAACCAGAGCCATTTTGGTTGCCTTTCCCTCAGGTGCTAATACTACTGCCTTATGCAATGCAACATATTCCACTAATGCAGATACTCTCCCTTCGGAACACCTTACCTCTGTTTCCTCAACCATTCCTCCTGTTGCTACCACCAGTTTCCCAATGTGGTATATCCTGCCAGTCTACCTGCCACACCTCTTTGCTCACTGCATGTTCCCTCACTCTACTTCACCAATATCCACCTGCGTAAAACAGTCCATGCTGTATTAGAAGATGGATGTCCTTCTTTTTCTAAGTACCTGACTGTTGAATTTATATAAAAACTGAGCAGTAGTAGAACAAGGATACGTCCTTGTTTCATTCCCTTTCTAAATGTCCATTTATGAAAGTTTCCCTTCTGCATTGTGTCATTTTATAATCCATACACGAGAGGAAGGAGGTAGTTGTCCAATATCTGTACTCACCAATAGTGAGTCAAAAGCTTCCTTAAATTCCAAGAAAGCAACATATACAGCTGCTTTGATTATCCAGTGTATTTTAGATTAAATGATAGAGTACTGAACCTTGATCCAAAGTGTATTGGCTGTTCTAAAGCCACTTTGCTATCTGTCAAAATAATCTTCCCTTTCAATCAGTCTAGCATTTATCCAATGCAAATATTCAGTGGTGCTTTATGCAAAAGTGCTAAGTTAGGAAAAGCTGTCCAAGTTCCCGGTGAAATGTCATTTAAAAATAATTTTGAAGAAAATGATCTGAGATCCAGATACTTAAATTTTGCAAGAATAAAGGCACTACTGTTATCCTTACTTTTACAGTTGAGATGTTGGCTGTGTTGTTCTGCTTCTTTACATCCTCCAAATGAGTTTTTGGAAGGTTCCTAAATATTTATTTTTATCATAGCTTGTCAACCTTTAAAATAGTAATGCAATATACCTTGTGTACTACACTTGTAAAATATATGTTGTAGTTTGAGTTGGACAATATATATCTTATTGGACAAAAAATACCATCCAATTTTTCTATTAATTACTCTTGTTGTCAGATCAAAGCAAATTCTTTGGTTATGCTTGTGTACTGAATTTGTATGTACCAAGTTTCAGATAATGCTCACAACTCATGTACATCAATGACAGGAATACTCAAGTATAGAAAGAAGATGCATTTCGTCTTGTCCCTTTTCAGAGCCAACTTATCAATCATCCTTCAGTTTTTGATTTCACTCAAGGAAGTGAAGGGTGATGCATGTCATGCATTTGGGCTAGCTGTTTGCCGAAGCCATCTCAAAAATTGACACCCTGTCACTGCTAACCTAGAGATGTGTAGTAAATTCAATTCCTCTGTTGTTTCCTGTGAATAGTTTTTGACAAGACTTGTTTTGACTATTGCTCAGGAGAAAAGATTGATTTCCTTCACTACCAAGATCTATTTTGTTCTTTTTTAATATGCCCTTATACATTCAAAAAGCTCACAGAAGTGCAGAAACTATAAATCATAGGTTTACTCTCCATCACAGGTGAAAGAGTGAGGGATTTTTCTCTCTATTGGCAGCATATAACCTTATTTTTAATGTGTAAATATTAGAAAGATTATTACATTCTATGGATTCGAATGGATTGCATGTATTTAGATACAACAGGAAACATTATTGCAAATAATTATTGCAGGTTGAACTTGACTAGCTGTGACAGTTAATTTGATGGATGATGTTCAGTATAACGTTCATACCAAAAGATTTTCATTGAAAAACTCTTGGTAATAAGTGATGCAGAAAACATTAATAATATAATGTTTTTGTTATTGTAGCTTGAAAACAGTAAACTTAGCAATTTAGCTATGGACAATGGCTTTATCTCAGTTCTATTCATTTTCTGTTGGCAGCCCAACAAACATTTCAGATAGCTGTTTCATTTTTGTTTTTTAATTATTTTTTAAGTGGCAACAGGAACAATCCAAAGTGTGAGGATCCCGTGATTTCTCTTCCATGGAATGAAATCTAGTCATTAGACTCAGACCCAACCTAAATGTATGTCTCTAATTCTAACTTTGGTCAATGTATATGCAGATTCCAGTAATCACAATAAATGCAAAATATCTTTAAGAAATCTAAACTTTGCTTAAATTTGCTTTGCTGAAAATAAAATCTTTGGAGGACAATGGAAATCGTTTTTAGTTTGTATTATCATAGGAGACATTAAGCACATTCCAAGAAATTAGGGTTTTTATTGCATTATAATATACTAGTTACAGTTTTATATATTGTTATTGTACTATTCTCTGGTCTGAAGGCCATAATAAAACTTAATTTGATTGTGTCATAAATCTTTTAATACCAAAAGAATGTTTCATTGTGTCATGCATTTGGACCATACCCAATACTTTCATTAATTGCACTTAGATATCATAATGTTTTTACTAAGGGTTTTGAAAAATACTTCATGTGATAATTTATCAATTGTTTCTTGTTCTCCTAACTTTCTTATTAGTTACCTGGATAAAACTGAGATTTCCAGTGGGGATGTGGGTATTTTTCTTAATTGGTGTCTTATTATATAAGATAGCTATTATAAGCATCTAGTGATACACAAGGTGCTTCTGTACAACTTCATTTGGGGAGTGATGTAGCACTATCCAATAGTAAAATGTGTGATCTGACTCTTGTATTTACAATTTGTATATGTATCACAAGGATGATGTGCAAGCCTGTCTTACAATATTAAAATAAAAGCAATAAAAACAGGTTTCTATAATGCATAAAACAACCTATAATATAGTGGTGATATCAAGAAAAGAATATCATATGAGCTTATATTGTGATTAAAAAAACAGTCAGGCTATAAATATGTGACATTCAGGAAAAGTTCTGATATGCATCTGTTGTGGATCTTGGGATTTTTTTTAGAAACTCTGGTTCATTTTCCAGCATCTTATAAACTATAGTGTTTGTAACTTCCAAATTGCAGTTTTGTTACAGCTGATATAGGTATGGCAAAAAAGAAGTAAATGTGATGTGCCACAAAGAACCTAGAAATTCCTAAAATCTTCAAGACTATCTTATTTACCAATACCATAGACATCTTTTGTATGAGGATAAGTTTGCTATATAATTAACTTAAAAATTCAAAATAAGATTGCATTTGATATACTGTAGCTCTGCTAAAAATATTTTAAAAATTAAGAGAGTATTAATACTCTTTTCTCCCATCCAAAATAATACTACCATCTTAAAAGTAAATTATGCTTACTTTAGATAATAGTATTCAAGTAAAAATATTAAGTTCTGCAAATAATTGAATATGTTTAAAAGGCAGCTTTGCTAAGTGCTACAAGTGGAATAAAAGTTCTTACTAATTTTGGCAGAAGTTATTCTGCCAATTGACATGAGAAAAGTACAAGGAAATTTCCTAGTAATTGAAAGATTCCTTTAAATATAACTTTTAAATGTATAATTCTTTTGTACATTCATATTTCTTTATGATCATAAAGCCTTAGATTTTGGTTTGGTTGCAATAGCATATGATGTTATTGAGAGATAATAATCTAGATCAAACAGATAAGTTTTCAAACTTATGCAAATATTATTTAATATTTTAAAAATGCAGCATTTATTATATAAACATTGAGAAAGCTAATTAATCATTAAGGTTTGAAATACTTAAAATACTTTTTCAAAACATGCACATATGTTTGAATATGCCACAAAAAATTAATTTTGGCCCTAAGTGGAAATGGAAAAGCATTTTTTTGGAAAAGCATAGGTTTTTTTGGAAAAGCATAGGTTTTTTTTATTTATTTATTAGGGTTTTTAGTATAATTTGGCTTGTTGCAATTTAATTCCATTTTAGTTAATTTAAGTTATTGTATTGTTTTTATCTGTGAGCCGCCCTGAGTCATTTTGGAGAGGGGGCGGCATACAAGTTGAATAAATAAATAAATAAATAAATAAATAAATAAATAAATAAATACTTTTCTAAATGCCTCTGAACATCATTTTTTTAGTTTATAATTTTTAGAGATATAATTTTTAGAGCATTATATTTATTATCTTATTTTGTCTCAGCATTAAATCTGTATACACTAGAATAATACAGTTGCTATTTAGATCTATATTATATTTTAACAAAATTTAGATCTATATTATATTTTAACAAAATTCTGTGTGTGTGTGTGTGTGTGTGACATTGTAACCAATTTAACAAAGAAACTACTAGCAAGCTAAATTAATTTAGATTATATGTGTACCTCTATAGAACATACAATAAGAATATTCTGTTTAAAAAATCCTGTAACTTACCATTCAAGCATGAAACTGTATTTCTCTGTTGATAGTTACATTTGTTGGGTGAAAACACATAATTTTTGTTTTAGTCACCTACAAAATATTGGAAAACATTCCATATAAAACTTAAGTTAGTTGTTGATACTCTATTGAAGTTCAGATGACTTTCAGAAAACAAATCAAGAAGAATTATATATTTTTACTACAATAGGTAATTTATCTTTGTAGGTTATAAATTGTGATACGTCATACTTTAAAAAAAAGTGTTATGATTTCTTAAAAATCCTGAGAGGAGAGCAAAAAGAGCACAGTAATGGGAGACAGAAGCATCACTTTTCCCCTGCACAATTTTTCCAGATAATTTGACCAACACTGATCTTGTTTCCTGTTAGTGAAGACAATAGCTAATATAACACAGCTGATACACTTTCTGTGTTCCCAGAGGTTTTTGTTGGGTTGTTATTTCATCTTTTTCTATTTCATTTCATTTCATTTTTATTACCCTTCCCACCCACCCCCTCCAGTGTCCCAAAACAACTCTTGGCAGCTTACAACATAAAAAATGAAACTTAATGAAAAGCATAAAATCAAAATAATTAATTAGCCAAAGACCCAGTAATGCATCAGCATAATGGTGCCCACTCTCTCCCCAAATGCCCTCTAAAAAAACCCAATTGTTCAAAGTTTCTGGAAGACCGACAAGGGCTAGGACTAGCCTAATTTTTTCAATAATAGTTGACATTTATTGTGTATAATTTGCCCCTTATTTGCCAAGATGTTCTAGCACAGGGGTCTCCAACCTTGGAAACTTTAAGACTTGTGGATTTCAACTCCCAGGATTCTGGAAGTTGAAGTCCACAAGTCTTAAAGTTGCCAAGGTTGGAGACCCCTGTTCTAGCATATGCTGACATGTAATGATATTCAGACACTATTAGGTAGGACTATGCAGTGCTTCAGAACCCATCTCCAAAAAGTGCTTCCGAGTTCAGAGAATATCTTTATACTATTTATCTGCGATAGATCTAGGACAACTCACTGCGGTCAACTCGTCCCAGCCAATTCATTGCAGCACAATTCAATGCAGGATAACTTAAAGAGAGGGACAAGTAAATGAGGGCCTTGTCTTGCTTTAGGTTTGAATTTTCTCAAGTTAGAAGTCCTCAAGGATGGAGAGCTACGATTTTACTTCCCTTGAGTGCATTGAATTGTCCCGTAATGAGTTGTCCTGTGGCGAGTCAGCCACAGCCAGTTGTCATACGGCAAGTCAGCTAGGGAAAGTCAGCCAATGCAAGTTGTCCCATTCCAATCCATGACATCTTCATATGTGTCTTCCTGAGATCACACAATTGTATCCATGCTCCTGCACATTCCCAAGGGCTCTTGAGAGACTGAATCCAAAGTGCTGTATAACTCTGCTTTGTAGACAAAATCAAAGAGGCCACACCAATTTTTTTTTAAATTACATTTGTATGCCGCCCTTCTCCAAAGACTCAGGGTGGCTTACAATTTTTGGAGCACAACCCAGTGTGCTCAGCAATAGCCTTCATTCCATTGTATATGCCTGCTTATTACTAAGCGGCATTTTTACAAAGTCAGCTTATTGCCCCCAACAATCTTGGGTCTTCAATTTACCTACCCCAAGAGGATGGAAGGCTGAGTCAACCTTGAGCCTGGTGGGATTCGAGCCTACAGTAATTGTAGACAGCTGGATCTTAAGAGCAGGCATTTAACAGCCTGAGCCACCAAGGACTCTTTGTTTCTTTGAATCATTGACCCCATAAATATAAGAATTCATTTCCTATCACAAACTGCATTTCAGATTTCACTCACTTTCAGGAGCAGAAGGAGATCTCGCTCTGCATTTTTGAAGAAAAAAAGCTTGTAGACTTCATCGAAGGCTGCATACTAGTTTTAAGTCTTAAGTTGTCTAGATTTTGCAGCCAATTCATATTTAAAGGTGTCGTATTTCTGTCATTATTTTCTAGTGTTTCAAATAAAAACAATGTTAAGTATTGAATGTATTGTTAATTATGTAACATTAGTGTAACTGTTGTCCTGGTTTACTTTTCTTTTCCAGAAATACCTCAGAAACTTCTTTGATGCAATGCTCAATTCTCCATCATCTCCACTACATGTAAATAAAGAGGGCTTGATCCTGTCCAAACATGACATTTGTGAATTCTCTTCATTCTTTAAGAAAGGGGTATTTGACTACAGCAGCTATGGCACCGGTTAATGGTTGGGAACCTCACTTCCTATTAGAAAAATAAATTCACCTGTCTTTCTGTATGCTGCCCGATCTCAGAAAATAAAAAAGCTGGGGAAAAACTGGATAACTTGCATAAATACTCCTTGTCAAATCGACCTTTTCCGTCTGAAACCTAACTCATTTTCTGCCAAAGGAAATGAAAATGGTTTTGCTACTACATGTTGGTTGAAGAAATAGCTAATAAAAACTTCTCAGGCTGTTTGGATCCACCCAACAGCTCTTGTTCCTTGTACATGTTCTCAGACCCTTTCTTGCGGCTTTCTTTTTCTACTTTTCTCTTGTTAGTAGGCAACTTTTTCCTGAAGTAGGTTTCTTGGAGTAAACAAATTATTCCACATTTTTTTGTATTAAACTTAAGCACTGTTATTGTGAATTGCACTTTATCATTTTGATTATACTACTTTTCAGATTAGTTGAAATTTGAATATCGACAAAATATATACGCACAGACTTAAAATCCTGAAGTCTTCCACACAAGCCAAACAGAATCATTTGTTGAGCAACTGAAATATATGAGATCGAGTTTCTTTTCACATTTTTAATTATATAGACTGTTACTATGTGTTACGTTTCAAACAAGTTCCTGGTGCACTATTAGAAAGGCAGTGGGTATTATTATGATTTTTGAAAACAATTTTCTCCATAAATGGGTAACCGTTTCTTGTTAGCAGATTCTTTGTTGCAAAATATGAATTACATTTTTAATGTGCTTTAAAAGTACTCAGGGCTTATTTAAGATAGGACATTTAGAAAGGCAGCTGTATTCATTTTGCAGAAATATAAATTGAAAAAATGCTGTGATGTACAATAAAAGACTGAGAAAAGCAAATCATTTTGATTCTAACTTGTTTTGAGGACTGCTATGCCCATTGGAGGACCCTTTCATGGAATGCAGAGCGGAGGTTAATGAATTGTAGTTGTTAAGCAAGAAGCCTTTAGGGTTTTATATTCAGGAGAAGTTAATCTTGATTGTATTAATTATTTTTCTGCTTTATGTTAATAGACGTTTATTCCAGAATTGTATAAACAGTAATCATAGGAGTTGTCCTCAAAGGGGTTTCAGAAATGCTGTGTTTCAAAAGCTGATCTGAGTGAGTCAACAGGATGACTTCTGTTAAGACAAAGCCACTGTATTATAACAGAATAACTACTTTTTTTGTATATGATGAAGATGTTGTCTTCAACAGCTTTGGGGGCACTTCTCCCTACTTCCAGGAGGCACCACCCCATGCATTCTCCCCTACTAGCACCCCCACCATGTGCCTTCCCCAAACCATGTGGCACCTCTGTGACATCCACAACCTTCCTGACCCACAGCACCACTATCCCATGTACCATCCCTGACCTGCACTCTCTTGCACACTCCCAAGCACTCTCTGACACTCTTACACACTCCCTAGCACTCCCAAGCATCTCTTGCACACTCTTGAGCACTCCTAGGCACCCTTTCTAACTCAAACCACCATCCCACATGCCATCCTCAACCAACATAGCACCTCATGACTCCCATGCATTCTTCTTGATCACCACCTCCATAACTCTACCAAGCTGTACAGGACTGTACCTCTTGTGCACCTCCAGGCACACTTCCCAACCTAAGTCAGAAGCCGTTCTTGCTTCCACTGCGTGTTGCCCACTCATGACCACTCTGTTCCTCTGTTTAGATAAGGAAATGACCCAACAGGGCACCAGTTATCAAATTAACTTGCTGTAAATGAGTGTGAGAAATTCCCCTTCCAGAATCAATCCCATTTCCTTAATTCCACACACCTTTTAAAATGTCTTCTGAAGTGGACAAATCTGAAGTGATAATATTGTGAGACAGACAAATTGGTGTGGGGGGGAAGAGACTAGGAGAAATCTATATGACAATTTAACTGGTATTATCTTACAGTGTAAAGTTTTCATGGATAAGTGGATCAAAATTATATCTGTGACATAATCTTATATATATCTTGCAACATTAAGTATATTTTTTTAAAGCTGATGCCCACACAAACAGGGATCTCAATACTTATCAAGATTTCAGAAGGGTCAGATAATCATTGTATCTTTCATTTATCAACATTCAAAGTTCCTTATATCAGTAACTAAGGTTGACGTGAGTACCTAATGATAAAACTGAAAGCTTGGAAAAGTAAGCCATCTTTCTCGACAGGTAGTTGTAACTTGTACAAAAAGAATCTTGCAGAATGTCCTTGAAAAATAAATCCAGTATCCTTATTAAAAGGAAGAATACAAAGGAATAAACATGGAAAGGCATCTACAGTGGCAACTGTATCCTTGCCCCATTTGTCTGAGCATCCATGTCTCTGAGGTAGGTGGCTCAGCATTGCACCAATACTTTAAAAGGGTGAGATTTGTAACACAAAACTCTGGTCATCATCTTGGCAAATTTGACAACACGCCACCACCATACAGACTCAGCTGGGCCTCTCCAGTATAAATCCACTTGCATGGTAGACAAGAAAAGTAACTAATTCTAGTTACTAATGGCTAATGGTCACATTCATGATGAAGCTACTTCATAAAAAATGGGATATAAGTGCTTGCAAATATAAGCATATTATTTTGAAAAATGTTGTACCTTTTACAGGATTTACTTCCTAAGTGACATTTTCTCCAGTTGAGAATTCCAGAGCCACTTCTACTAGAAGAAGAGTATTGGTGTGGAAATGATGCTTTCCAGAAAACAAAATACAATTGTAGAGCTTTTATACACATGTAGCTATTTTTTCCATGGTAAATTGAGCTTTTTGTCACTGCGTTTTTTTGGTTTGTCTGTTCGAGCTTCTAAGCTCATATTATAGCAAGCAGGTGTCTGCTAGCCAGCACTGTGTTATCTTGTCTCCATAGTAATGAGATAAGAATGTTTTTGATTTACTGCGCATGTGTAAGAAGTTTTGACTTCACTTCTGTTGCACTTTTCCTTTGTTCTTTTTCTATATGCCTTGGTGGAGATTAGGTTGCAAACATGTAGCTCCGTTAGGTTTTCTTATTTTATAAATAAAAATGTTTTTAGATTACTTTCCAGGTCTCATTTTTATCATCATTGACAGCAGAGAAGAACACGGTCTATCACCTCTAATTAGCAGGGATGTTTTGGAAGAATTTTTACTCCCTGGCAAAAGGTTTTCTCCAAGCCTTTGAAAATGGTAGCAGAGAAAGGCTTGATACTTTTGTAATTTTCCAATACAACTAATGTCTTAAGGTTGGAGCCTCACTGAGAATCTGGATATAAAATGTGTATTAAACTATCTGAAAGAGTGAATTCTGTATATTTTTAAAAGCTTCAACTATAAACTTTTGAACATTTTAATTAACATTTGTATTAACAAAGCAGAAGAAAAATGCTTATTTGAAACAATTAAAAGCACTGTCTATGAAATTGTACTGGAACTTTGCTGCTGATGCTTTTCTTTTTGTTTCTTCTTATAACCTCATAACTTTCTTCACTTCATAAACACCTTTATTTTTCCCCAAAGAAATTTGCTGATATTTGCTAAAAACGATTAGCCTCAAGTGGTCTCACTTGTAATTCACATGCAAGGAATAATCAGACTTTGAGAGATATACATTTACTTTGCAGAGGTTTTGCCACTGATTTCTATTTATTTTATTACATTTAGATACCAACCAGCTTCTATCTTTCCAGTCTGGTCTACTCTCAGATTGCTATATTTTGGTGCATCTGTACTGTTGGCTACTTAGTACAGGTACCCCTCGACTTATGACCACAGTTGAGCCCAAGATTTCTGTTGCTGATTGAGACAGTTGCTAAGTCAATTTTGAATCATTTTACAACCTTTCTTGCCACAGTAGTTAAGTGAATCAGTGCAATTGTTAAGTTAGTAACAATTGTTAAGTAATTGTTAAGTGAATCTGGCTTCCTCATTGATTTGCTTATCAAAAGGTCACAAAAGGTGACCACATGAGCCCGGGATACTGCAACCATCATCAATGTTGTCAAGCATCTGAATTTTGATCACATGACCCTGGGGATGCTGGAATGGTTGTAAGTGTGAAAAACAGTCATGTCACTTCTTTCAGTGTGGTTGTAAATTTGAACAGTCACTAAATGAACTAGTCAAGGACTACCTGTATTTTGCTTGGTTTTGGTTTTGTATCTAACAGTGCTCACAGCACTGGATAATTTGCAATTACTTTTGTTCCTAATTCATTTTACTCAGGTGTCTTAATTTTAATTTTTGCATTTACACTGATGAAAGTCTCTCTGCTGATCAACTGCCAACTGTTCAACAGAGCAAGGGAATGGCCTGTAATTTTGATTACTTTTTGATTAGCATTCCTCTATAATTTTTGAAATTGCTGTTGCGTAGAACTTTCTGCAGGCCAAAGGCTTAATCTGGTCTTTTAGTTAATTATATTCTGCTTCCTAAAGTGGTTGTAGATTTGGATGGGGTTTCTTTTCTGCTGTAAGATTTGAGAACCTGGTTTTGGTAACACTTTTATTTTTTTTGTTGGTTGCCCAATCAATTTAGACTGGATTTGGCATTTTTATCCACTATTATTTCCCAAGGACCTGGAATAAGCAGATGTTGTTTGATAATATTAAAGGTATTGTCTCAGGATGTAAGTTGTTCCAAGAAAAGCTGCATTTTGTAATTGACGGATGGTGAGTTTGTCAATGCCCATGGTGTTCAAGTAGTGCTCCAGATGTTTTGGAAGTGCACTCAAGGTACTATTATCATTGGTATTATCTTTGCATTCCTTTGCCATAGTTGTTCTATTTCTCCTTATCATTACTACTATATTGGTGCCTTCAAGTCAGTGCTGATTCCTGTAAACTGTCTGAAGAACTCTTTTCTTTGGCGGCGGGGAGGGGGGAGATTTGAGAAATGGTTTGTCATTTTTTTCTTCTTCCTAGGGCTGACAGAAAGTGACTGGCTCAAGGTCACCCAGCTGGCTTCTTGTCTAAAATGGGTTTAAAACTGACTCTCCTGATTTCTACCCTGATGCCTTAATCACTACACAAAACTGGCATAATGCTGCTATTAATGCCATGCAGTATATGAAATATGGAAAGCTAAGCCTGCAGATGAGACATAAATCTTCCTTTATTTGCTTTCTGTCTAATCTTCTGCTATGGTACCTGCTAAAATCCGTAGATGGTTTTTTCCCCATAGATGTTCACAACCAGCTATATTGCATAAAAGAAGTTTTGCCCCATTTTGCTTGCTTTCTTCACAGAATCTGAATCAAAGGTTTAATGAGTATAGTTGAGTGATATTGTATTTCCATACTTAAATTTTGTTTTGATTAGATATTATGTACCTTGGCATACCTGATAATAACACTCCAATTATGTCTTTTCTTCTGCAAATCTCGTAATTCTCAGCATTCCGGCAGATTTTGTATATATTTCCTGTATCTTTGTTTGAATGTCTTTGTCATGGTATTCAAGTTTACAGCATATGCATACAAATGCTTACACAAATGTACGTGCATTTTTTTCTTTAATTGCTTGTTATCTTTAAAATTTTCATCATTAATTTCTATGTCCTCAATATCAAATTTCCACATTAAATGTTGAAATCTTTATACCATCTTCCCTAATTCGACCAAATAAAAAGGCTCCTTATTGTTTGAGATAAACAAGGTCAAGAAAAAGGTACAGCAAGGATTCTCTTTGTTTCCATAGAGTAGAATAAAAGAATTTTGAAAGTTTCTCTCAACTCCATCTTATATCAAACAAAATGAAAGACTGTGCTGTTTTTCTTCTTTTTTCACCGATATTTCTCAATGTGGGAGCTTCATTATAGCCCCAGGTGGGATTCAGGCAGAAAATAGCATTGTTTGCATACAATGTGAATATTGGGTTTTGAGCTAGAAATGGAAGATGGAACTTAGTTCTAGTGGGGGCCTGTACAAACTCTTAATACAGAAATTAAATAACAGAATTATTTAGTAATCTTTCATCCAGATAAGTTTTGGAAGCCCAGCACCATTTCCTGATGAGATTTCTTATTTTGCTTTATCTGCAAGGAAGGAATACTGTTTCCTAGAAAGCTTTTATCTGAGTTGTTGCTTCTACTATCATGTGTTTTAATAACTGCATTTGACTGTACATTTTAATTGTGTTAAAATTTTGTGTTATGTTAGTGTGTTGTAAGTTGCCCTAATAAAGTCTAACTTTGTATACATTCTCATAAATAAAGCTCTATCTAATCACTGATTTACTCCTACAGTTTTCGCCCATAATGTATGCCAGTCATGTTTTTTTCGGCCACGCCAAAGTCCAACTAAAAAAGGAATATATTTTGAGTTTTAATAAGATGCCTCATTTATTTCTTGCCTTTGACAACTTGAGGAATAATGAATCAAGGGTCTTTTCTCTTTGAAGTCATTGCAAACTAGATTTAAGTCACAGATATACAAGATCACTGCAGGGCTAAATTGCATGGACTGTACTTGTTAGTATACCACTTTGGACCAGGTAGATAAATGCTTAATAAGATATCTCATAAGCATCGATATTGTAGAAGCAGAGGAGATAAAAACAGAGTGGATTGAATACAAAATTAATTATATATAAAAAGGACCCTCTGAAATTAACATGTCCAGATATTCCTAGCTATTTCAATAATTCTGTTTACATATTTATTAGATTTTTATTCCATCTTTATTATTTACAAGTAACTCAAGGTGGTGAACATGCTTAATACTCCTTTCTCCTCCTATTTTCCCCACAATAACAACCCTGTGAGACAGATTGGGCTGAGAGAAAGTGACTGGCCACGCAGCTTTCATGCCCAAGGCTGGACAAGTACTCAAAGTTTTATAGTTTTTAGGCCAATGTCTTAACCATTTACACCCAACTAATTTATTCTAAGAAAGACTAAACAGATTTGATAGTACACGATATGTATAACCTGGCTATTCCAACTAGCCTACCCAGACTGAGGGAGAATGGGAGAGGGTTTTGAACATATTTCAAATTATCCTAACCAGCATTGAGACCTTGACTTCGTCAATGATTTGATTAATTGTATTGAATCTATTTTAATTGTAAGCTGCCCTGAGTCCCTCAGGAGATAGGGCGGCATATAAATCAAATAAATAAATAAATAAATAATCAAGATATGATATGTTTATTATTGTATTAGCAGCTTTAATACAGGAAACAACTGATTGAAATGAAATTATTTGTTAGCAGACAGTAGAATACATAGCTGATATGCTTTGGTCTATGTACTACACATTTTAAGCTGTGCTGTTTAAAAATGATTATATAGAGGATTAAAGTTGACGTTTGGAAGAAATATGTAGACAAAATAAGGTAAATAAGAATTTGAAACTGCTAAAGAAGTACAAGTGAAAATTTTCAGGAGAAATTTAGGGTTGAAATAGTAAGATTATTGAACTGAGGAAGAGAGTTGCAGGATTGAATGCATAAAATGATTGATAATTTAATTAGTGAGAATGTAGTAGAGGAAATAAATGTTTAATTTTTAAGTGTCCTAATGACAATCAAAATTTGGAAAAGCAGATCAGGAACATTTCGGAAACAGATTAACATGCAGTTAAGTATTTCTGAAGGACTGTATCTAAATCCTATGCGGTTTTATTTAATCTTGCAAAATCAGTTATAACTCACTTCCCCATGAACATATTATCACTTTGGATTCCTACAATTGCACTTCATATCTGCATGATCTGCCCTTTAAATGTTTAATGAAATCATCACATCCTGTAACAGCAATAGCAACAATAAAACCTGCTTCATTTCTCACCCCATTTTTACTAAAACATTTTCCTAATAGGTTCTTTTTTTCTCTCCAGAAACTCCCATATAATGCAAACTTCATTCTGTCCCTTGGGTTCCTGTCTGCACATTCCTCTATCAACTCTCAGCACTGTTCTGGGTTTTATTTTGTAAAGAAGTTTAGCTAAGCACTACTTGCAAACAATTCCCCCAGCCGTTCATCAAATTTCTTGTTCGTGTTTCAGCAATTCATAAATATATGCTAACATATTGCAAAATAAAGTATAACATGGATGTGCATACTTATTGACTGTAGATGTAGCTGCATCCATAATTCTGTCTTCAAAATCCCAGTAAATGATGTTGCTGAATAGGTGACATCATGCATTTATATGTAAATCTCTGGCCATTAATGTGCTTTCATTCGAGCACTGTAAACTCTTGCTGACTGCCTGAATATATCAAGAAAACATAAAAATTATTAACGTGGTTGCTACAGCCTTGCCTCAGCCATTGTTTTGTATAGCTATATTATTTTGGACAACAATATGTATACTTCTCTGGTTCCAAACAGCCTATAAATTCTTTATCTCCTTATTTTAAAACTTCTGGATGTAACTATTGTTTTTCCAAGATCTCCAATCAATCCTAGAAGCAGAATATCTCCCAGTGGTTGGGAGAAACATGGCCCCGTTCCTGGATTCCACCTTCAGCTATCATTCATAATCGACTATGTTGGTTCTAGCAGAATTTAGAACAGAATGTTGTCTGGAGACCCGTGTTGTTGTTGATCTATCAAATGGTTATTTCCAGAGCTCCCAGTCTATTGATGTCAAGAACTTAGGCCGTTTCTCAGATCATTAACTTTCCACTGTACAGTTGCTGTTAATATTTAATCAATGATCTTTTCCCTGGATTGTCAGAGATAATTGTGGTCCATCTGTCTTTATTATTCTGGTTAAGCTAACTCACGTGTCTTTTTAGCTTCCCTTATTTCACTTTAAGAAATTCCTTACCTTTCATTATGATAGATTGGAGTTGTAAGGAGTTTTTTGTTTACATAGCGATGGTTGCATAGACAAACCTTTTTAAATTAAAGGCTAAAAATGAATTCTTTTTCATGAAAGAATCTTCAAACTATCTTCTTACCACCCCCAGCTTTTTAAGCGTGGCATTAAGCGTGGGTTGTGATGGGAATATCCTGATACTCCCATGTTACACCCCTCCTGCGTGAGCTGCATTGGTTGCCGGTTGCCCTCCAGGTGAGATTCAAGGTGCTGGTATTGACCTATAAAGCCCTACATGGCTTAGGTCCAGGGTATTTACGGGAATGCCTCCTGCTGGCAACATCTGCCCATCGCCCTGTGCGCTCCCACAGACAGGGCCTCCTTGGGCTGCTGTCGGCTAGACAGTGTCGGCTGGTGACCCCCAGGGGTAGGGCCTTCTCTGTGGGGGCGCCCACCCTGTGGAATCAGTTACCTCTGGAGCTTCAGTTGGCCCCTGACCTCAGTTCCTTCTGCCATGACCTGAAGACGTGGTTGTTCCAACAGGCCAGCCTGGACTTAGGGGTGGGTTTTTATGGGTTTTTATATGGAGTTTCATTGGATTTTAGATATTGTTTGGGTTCTTATTTAATATTTTTTAGTAATTTTAAATTTTGTATTTTGTGTTTTTAGTGTTGTGAGCCTCCCCGAGTCCTTCGGGAGATAGGGCAGCATATAAATCCAAATGAATGAATGAATGAATGAATGAATGAATGAATGAATGAATGAATGTTTTCAAACAGGTGTCCATAATAGCTAAGCATATTGGTGGTGTTATGTAGAAAAGAAGTTATTGCCCAGTACAATCAGCACCATGGAGAAGGCTTTCTCCCATCTCACTACCAAGCAGTCTGGAAGCCATGCCTCAAAGAACAGGACCTGTGGCTCTCCTAGATTTCTTCCTCATACTATGATAGGACTGGCTTGCTAGGATTGGGGTAGTTTGCTGTTAGTTTAGGCATGGATTTGTGTAGATCCAATTTCCCCCCAGCTCACTTTGAACTGTCTTCCTTTTTTCCCTCTCTAAATTTGGAACCTCAATATTAAGAGTATCACAGTCTATGGAACTCCTTGAGATATATTCTTCTGACTTCAGGAAAAGCCTTTCATGGATTGCAGAATTACAAGCTCAGTACCAGAAGGGACAGATCCAGTTTATTATGGGCC
Source organism: Naja naja (assembly GCA_009733165.1). Taxonomy (NCBI): domain Eukaryota; kingdom Metazoa; phylum Chordata; class Lepidosauria; order Squamata; family Elapidae; genus Naja; species Naja naja. The sequence continues at coordinate 168,552,876 of CM019148.1, read as the reverse complement.
CATTAAATGTTTTGAGAACTAGATTTACCCCCAAATCACTGTAGCCAATTTTCATTTTCATTACAATATTTGCAGAAATCATTGAAGTCAGCCTGCAGGTTTTCAAAGTAAGTGATTCTGTAAAATCCATTTACCACTTTTCAGTTCAACTTCTGCATCGGACTGAATGTACTAAATTAGGATTCAATTTACTGAAGTCTATGACACGAATTACCATTTATATAACTGTGAATTTGTCTCCAGGAGACAGCCATTTTCCTAGTGATAATTCTAGTCTTTTTACATAAAGATTGCAATACCCAAGGTAAATTATTATTTTATCCAAGCACTTTTTACCACAGATACACAAGGAGAGAATAGAGTATATGCAATTCTAATCATAATTTAAGTACAGGGGCATTATTAATGGTAGTCTAAGCACATGGGTTCCCTCCCCCTTTGTAACTTGGAGTAATTACAGCATCTATCACTTTTGCTAGAAGTAGAAACTCCACTTCATTGGAGATTCTCTCCCTATACATTTCTAATACATTTTCCTACTCAGAAATCAACACTTTAAATTAAAGAATTAAAAATTTAACAGTAGTTTGTTTCTGTGACAATGGAGAGAACAGTATCAAATCCTCTCTCTCTTCCCATCATATTACATACTGTAGGTGATGCTAGTAACCCTCTTCAAATTAAGACAAAACAAATTAAGACTCTGAAGACAAAAGTAAATTTTTCTCCCAATAGGTCGGAGAATGATTGCTTGTCATGAAACTAGAATAATTTATTTCTGGCCCATTTCAACATTTAGCAAAAGTTATTTTTTCAGTCTTGCAGAGCTCTTACATTCTCATAGTCAGTTTTCCATTGTTGCTTGTGATGTTGTTTATTAATTCATGACATTTATATTGCATCTTTCCATTACTTAAAACGAAGGGAAAGAATGAAGTTATCACAAAAGCTGTCTTGCAGCCAGGTGCTGTAGTTGTACAGATCACCAAACCCTTCTTAATGATCTTCCTGTAGAAGAGCTAATATAGCTTGTTTATATGTAAGGCAAGTAATAACAGATACTGTTTTACTCAGCACCAGTATTAATTTCTTGTTTGAGACAGTTATATAATATAGTCATTTTAATATTAAATAAAGCATCAAGCTTGAGTTATATACTTAAAAAGACAGTGATGTCATATAGTATATGGCTACCAAAATTTTATACTGTATTGCTGGTCTTTTTATTGTATTTTAAATGTAAATACATTTTGATTAATTGATGCCATACATGGATGAATTTTCACTACCTCTAAAATGATGGCCACTATGCATTTGGCTAAAATTATTTGTCTTATGCCAAAAGATACATGAAATTATGATGAGCAACAATATGTACAGTACATAAAGCTCATTATATATGCCTAATAAATGTATATAATTAACTTCACTCCCAAAGTTAAATTGATTGATTGATTGATTGGATTTCTAAGCCACCCCATCTTCCTAAGGACTCGGGGCGGCGTACAGTAAAAACGGTACAAATACACAATTAAAAAGAAATTAAATCTAGTAGAAACCCAAAATGTAATTAAAACACTAAAAACAATCCTTAAAACTCCCCGTATAGCCCACCCTCAGTCCAGGTCAGCGAGTTGGAATAACCATGTTTTTAGGCCCCAGCGGAAGGAGCAGAGGTCAGGGGCCACCCACAGCTCCAGGGGCAGCTGGTTCCAAAGGGTGGGTGCTCCCACAGAGAAAGCCCTACTCCTAGGGGTCGCCAGCCAACATTGTCTGGCTGACAACCCCGAGGAGGCCCTGTCTGTGAGAGTGCACAGGACAATGGGAAAAGTCGCTGGAGCATGAATGAATAAAATGAACTTTTATTATTGTTCTGAATCATTGGGAAAACCATCATGTGATTTTGTTTCTTATCTGAGTAGTATTTTAAACTATTATTTATGGATGAGGAATCCCCTGGGCAATATAAGACTTGATGTCTCCAAGGTGGTTTCTCTGAACCTGATAGGCCTCTCCATTATTTGATAAAAGTAAAATGGGAGAAGAAGCCAGGATATGATACGTAGCAGTATCCTCAAGAGAAGTTCCAACTGTATTCTAGTGAGACTAATTTATTGTTACTGTTTTTTGTTACCCAGAGCAGAAATTCATAAACTGGTTTGCAAATCAATGAAACAAGCTGATCTATCCTCTTCTGATCCAATTCTAAAAGTAGCAGCCCATCCTGACATAAGTTGGATCTAACAATTCAGAGAAAGTTAGCAGAAACATCCACAAATACAATTTTTAAAAAAAATCTCAAACTGCATATCTGCCAAACTGGCTTTAATCAACATATCCATTATGTCACTTTAACACAAGGTTTCAATTTTCTAAAGATATATTGGTGGAGTTTTAGGATAGGGAACTCCAGACAATGAATCTTCGAAATCTTACAAGTTTTTCCATGCCATTTCTTTCATCTTTTTTTCTTACTACAGACAATTCATTAACAAAGGAAATGTGAAATAGTCGTATTGTGTAATAAGATTTGAATGATATTGTTAAGAGTAGCCTTGAAGCATTTCAAAATGATGGAGGAATAAAAGAATTGTGATTCTTACGAATAAGTCAATAAAAAAATAATTTGGAGGGTAACAATATTGATTTTGAAGCAAGAGGCCAATCTACAGAATTAATGGCAGCGTAATCCATCAATTTTGCAAATCCATCCTTAGCTGATACTATTTGACAGCTCCCAAGAAAAGGAATAACTTCTGAAGGACTCAGGAGAAACCAATCATTTCCCTAGCATGGATTCTATTCTCTAACTTATCTAGGAGGGATTAAATTCATCTCTGCTTTTCAGAATCATCATTCTGGTGTTTGGTGCTTCTATTTTTACCAGTAGTTGGGGGCTTTCTTGTGTTCCTTCCATCATTTTTTCTCTCCCTTCTTTCATATTTTCCAGTTGTTCTACTAATGAATTTCTGATTAAGTTCTGACATTTGGCATAGTTTCTCTCCAATTTAGTGTGATTTCAGTTATGTAGAGCAGAGGGATTTATTTTTTCATTCCGAACTAGGAAGCAGAATGAGTCTTACTGTGGAAAGGTCATTTAATATGGTTTTATGCCTTCCAAACTTCACATGAAGGCAACATTACAAGTTAGAGAAAGCCCTTGAGATTCAGGAAATGAAAGCTCACAGTCAGGAAATGTCTCTTGTTTTCTATCTTACTGTATATCAGAGATGTACTGTGTACAACCCCAACTTACCATTAATTGGAACCAGCCATCAAACTGAAATTTGCAGTGTGCCTGAAGAGGAAAATTACTCAATACAGAAAGCAAACTAAGATGCATTGAATCTAAGGTAATTTAAAACTTCAATTAAAAGAAATTGAAATTAATTTTTTTCATGACTCAGCCTACATTTTGTACTGTGGGTCACTGAAAAAGCCAAGTATGAACCTCAGTTTGAGAAAGGAAAAAAACATCCATGCGCATTCTTGGTTTATATAATCCATTAAGTTTATTTTTGGCTATTTCTTCCCTCCCACCTTGCTTTGAGTAATTCAAATGCAGAGAAATGGCATTTAAACATTAAAAGCATTTTCATAATGAAGAGGTACAAAGTAACCAGTTCTAAAATTAAACTTATTTTCTCAGAAGAATAATTTAAACATTTAAAAATCCATTCCTGTGTCAAAGAAGCATGGACACTTTAAATGAAGAGGGGATGCATGCTCAAGTCAAAAAGTAGGGTTATGTGGCTTTAAATTAGATAATGGAGAAAGGGAAGAGACACAGAGAAGGAATCCTGAAGAAAACTACTGGATTTTTGACTCCACGCAGATAAAAGGAAGTTGTATTCTATATCACTGGTCCTCAGCCTTCTAGTTCTTCTAGTTGTAGGGCAGTTCAGGTTCCAGAATTCCTAGGCAGCATGGTGAGATCATGAGGTGAACAATTATTGAAGCATGTCTGGAAGACTTCAAACTGGGAAGGTATGGCCAGTACCAATTGCTGGCATTCTTATCTATTTAATATATAAGTTACAGCATTGGTGCTTCTTAATACGTTAAACAAGTTTATCTAACCCAGCTTACTCCAAAAGTCCTGCTCTGCTGCTTCATTATAGTGGATGTGTTTCTGGGAGTAGTGAGCCAAGATTATTGGGAGTGTTTGCCCAGAGTATACATTCCCAGCAGAGTCACCCAAAGCATAAACCTCACCCCAATATCGGAAGATAGCATAGGAAGATGCTGGAGGCAGATAACCACTTTATTGAAAACGATGAAGGCAATTCAGGTAGTCCTTGACTTTCATCCATTTGTTTAGTGACTGAAGTTACAACAGCATTGAAAAAGTGACATGACCATTTTTCCCACTTATGACAATTACAGCATCCCCATGGTCACAAAATTCAGAAACTTGGCAACTCGCATGTATTTATGAAGGTTGCAGTATCCTGGATCACTTCAACAACCTTTTGAGACCTTTGGAGAAGCAAAGTCAATGAGGAAGCCAATTCACTGAACAACATAAGTTATCCTACTTTGGACATATTATGTGAAGACTTACCTCCCTAGAGAATGTAAAGTAGATGGGCCCAGCTACAATGGCAATGAGTGCTCCATTTGAAGACCTAAAAGACCAGGTTAAAGATAGTTCATGATGAGAAAAATCTATGTGGTCTTTAGCAGTTAACACTGATTTGATAGCACACAATCACTGTACATTTGAAATTGTTTGGTGTACCATAAATAAGAAGCAAATACTTTGAAAACACCAATGTGTGTGGAATTTCTTCCTTCTCCAATTTTGCAATCCTATCATAAACATAGCAAAATTATGTTTCCTTAAAGAGCTGCCAAGGTAACTTTGGTTGGTAGAACTTCCAACTAGCTGTCACAGGAAATTTTTGGTTCTATCGCTCATTCCCATTGCAGTGTGCCAGCATTATGATAAGGTCAAATTTTACAATTTGACTTGACCATATGGAAAGAGATTCTGTATCTAGATTCTACTTCATCTAGAATAGACTAAAAAAAATAAAGAAGCCTCCGTTGAAGAAGTTGCTCAGATCAGATCCCAATAGTTTTTCTGTTACAGGATTTTTCTGTTTCGTTTTGATGAAAAGGTGGTGAATAAATGCTAAAACTCATTTACATGAAAAACTACTTCCCCCCTCCCCGCCCATTCCATGGAAAACTCACTGTCGTATCCATCTTTTCCATGTTACAGTTACAAGTATAACATTTTGATTGGTTTGCCTATTGTTCATAGCACATAATTTATTTCTTATGTAAAACAGAACAAAAAGTTTTATGTACTTTAGTAACACTTTTCCCGTGCAATGGATGGGAAGAATTAGTAACTGAATATATTTTTGCACTACTCTTAAGAGGTAGCTGTAAAATTGAAGCTGGGGAAAGTGAAAATGACTTTCACAGTAAATTAATCAACCTAATTCTAGGTTGGGGTTGATAGGATATTCATTCTCTGCAAGAAATGGATCTTCAGAGGGAAATATTGAGTTTGGTTATTTAATGTTTTGGTTCAGTCAATAAATAACTTTATGGAAGTATATTATAAATCCCAGCATTACTGAATTAGGGCTCAAGGTTTTCCAAGCTAAATAGAATCTGATATTATCCTTGAGAAAGAAAATGTATCCAGATTTCTAAAGTTTTGGTTGTACATAATTCCTTAATGGATTTCATCACTGTAAAAACTGTTCTTCCACATATGTTCTTAATTCTCTTTCCCTACAAGCTGACTTTGCAAATGGTCTCTTATCTGCCTGTTATTCTTTCAGAAAGGGAGGTTGCTGAGGTTGCTTATTCAGACAACACTCTACTTTTGAAAGTTTGGGGTAGGGGGGCAAAATTTCTACCCTGCAAAAGTCAGCATGCAGAAGAATGCATACACCATGTTCCTGTCGAACTGATTAGAAGTATGCATACAAGCACTTCATGGCAACAACAGCAAAAGATTCGTGGTAGAGCAAGAATGCAATGTTTGCCATTCATTATTCATCCAATCTGACAGGCAGCCTCTTGAGATCAACACTGACAAGGAGGTCAGGGGAGAACTGGCACTCAGATTTAACAGCTTCTTGCAACTATGAGCTTCTCAGCAGGCCAAATTGCCATCATTCTGCTGCTGAGCTCTGGGGCGTCCCAGCTTAGGAGAAGATTTATTAGGTGGGTAAACATTTTTGTTCATCCCAACAGGCAGCACTGATCACTTAGCAGACTGGGATGGATTTAGCCTCCCTCTGCTAACATAATGATTTGGCTATCAAACGACTTCCCTGCTAAACAGTTGGAAGCTAATATCAACACATTCACTTCATCTGAAGCCAGGGAAAGGAGGAAGCTAAGCATGCATGTTGCAATACAGTTTGATGTCTCAGAAGGTTCTCCTCTAGAGAAAATAAAGAGATGTCTATATTTCAGCTCCTGCCAGAGACCCCTGTATGGCATGGGAGTGAAAAGAAAATAATGCAAACTGCTCTCACTTCACAGATTTTTGGATGTTGAATGATGTTCTTTACAAAGAATGAAGCTACATGGACATCATAGATATAGATCAATTCAGAAGCAGGCTTCAGGAAGCAAGCATCCATATTGCATTTGACGTGCAATAAAGTTTGCCAGTTTGGACTGGGAATATGCTTGCTTCTTGGAAGTCAGCCACCTGAAATACTAAAATAAACAAATTAAGACCTAAGGAGTTTGTGGGTGATGACAGATTCAGGAGGAAGTGTCTTGGTTCAAACTCCATATCTCTACCATTAGTTTCTTGGTCTTGACCCTATTAATTAAGTAGAACTTTGCTACATTCCTGGAAATCTCACAGGGAAAGTCTGCAAGATTTTTTTTAAAGCAGCAGGTAAGAAGTGGGTATATAAATTTGTGTGCTAAATACAACAAAAGGGACAATGAAAATAAGACATGAGGATAAGATATGAGCACAATCTGCTGCAGCATCTGGCACCCCATTGATTGTCAGGGTTGATTACATATAATTTTATAATTTCACTATGATGGATGATCTATTTTTCAAGGGAGAAATCATGTTGCTTGCCTCTGTACGGAAACTGTTTATTCTGTCATCCTGAGACAATGAATGATGCCCTGTTTCTTCCTTTCCCAGCCTTAAAATTATGCCCCATCACTTATTTAAGTATGTAAACTGATTGTCATAACAAAATTTGTAGTAAGACTTTTTGTTTTTTTGAAAAATAGGTTCTGTTTGTATAATTGCTCTCTTAACAATTTTTACATTTTTCCAAAAAATGGAGGGAATACAAAACCATACATGGTATATTTTACTATCTTTCAACTCATCTACATGTTCCCCCAGAAATCTACTTCGTTGAGCATAATTATTGAACAAATACTATTTGTTATTGCTTTAACCATTCGATTGTGTTTGACTCTTGGCGACTTTATAGGCAAGCGCTCTCCATGTTACCCTGTGTGAAGCACAACTTCTTTCAGTTGTTGGATGTTCAGCTTTGTATCTGTTCTGATCAGAGGTGGTATTCAGCAGGTTCTGACCAGTTCTGGAGAACCGGTAGCGGAAATTTTGAGTAGGTCAGAGAACTGGCAAATACCACCTCTGACTGGAGATTTTACAGTATCCTTCCCCTGCCACATCCACCAAGCCATGCCCACAGAATTGGTAGTAAAAGAATTTGAAGCCCACCTCTGATTTTGATGTTATCAAGCCAGCGTGTTCTTTGCTTGCTCCTTCTTCTTGTTCCACTGGGGTCATTGACTTCCCCAATAAATTTGCATGCATGATAGGGCCAAAGTAAATCATACATAATCTTGTGATTTGGCCTTTTAGTGATGTGTACAATGCAGCACCTCTTGGTTATTCTAGCTGTCCACGATATATGAAACAATTTATGCCAGCACTACAGTACAAAGGTGTTGATTCTTCAATCAGATGCTCTTAATGTCCAACTCTCCAAATACCGTAATATTACTATTATGTAATTATACATGTGATAATATATTTACAACAGACTGGAGATCATCGTGGCTGGAAATGGCTACTGAAGTGGAGAACTGGTGTGCAAATTTGAGCTATTTCAAATTCAAAATGTCCTGAGCTCCAAAGAGTTGCTTCACATTTGAAACAGGGCTTATGGATTTTGAATGCAGAGCAGCTGTAAAATAAATAAACTGTTTTAGACAGGGGTGTGTCCACAGAACTGGTTTAGAAAGTCATAATGGCATAACTTTTTACTTGTGAGATACATACTTTTATTCAACCCTGTTCTGGATTGAATCTTCATTTCTACAATGTCACACACTGCTATGGTAGCATTTCCATAGCAGTTATTCTCCATCCCAAACACTTTGCTGTTTATAGCAATTTTCTATTGCTAAACATTAAGTCAAATTGGAACCAATGGGAGTCATGCCTGCCATTATAGAACTGTAATCTGAAAGTGATGGATTCTTAATTAAATTGTCTCTCTGCATTTTCTTCCATGCCATAAAAAGAATCCTTCGAGTCTTTATCCAGCAGTTTTCTTGGCAGCATTAAGGGAGTCATTTGCTGTTGTTTTCTTCTAGGATGTTTCCCAACTTCCCAGGCTAGCAGAGAAGCCATCCAGAACCAGAACCAGAACCAGTCCTCCTTAGTTATTGAGGTGCTATCACTTGTTGAGGCCTTTCATGCTGCACTATGTCCCTATTCTCAAGTGCAATGAATTAATGGTTAGATAGTCTAAAAGAAGAGATGGTGTTTGTGTACTGATTTTTTTCTAACACTATTTTTGTTTATTTTTTAATTAAAACATCAATTTTTTTCCTTCAGTCTATAAAAATACAACAGGTTTTAAGAATATAAGCAATAAAATTGGTGTGGGAAATTCTTTGTTGTGTTATTTAGACTCATGTGAGACACTGAGAATCACTTATTTGCTAGAAGTCTAAGTTAATAGAAAAGTTATTTCCCTTTGCTAGCTACAATGTCCAATTTGACTATTACTTCCTTGTTTCTACATTCATCCAAATCTTCTAAATGCCCTTTGATGTGAGGTATGTTATGCATTATCATGTACATAAAGGAAAATTACTCCTGTATGGCTTGGAGAATCTATCCTGGCTTATACTATATGAATTACTGAAATGTTTGGCATTGATTTACATGTTTGCTAATACTTTCATCTCTTTAGCTACAACTGTTATAAGTAAAGACATGACACTTTTCTAGAAACTTTGCAAAATATATATACACACACACACACACACACACATACTAGATACTAGATATACACTATATACTATATACTATAGTATAGTATATATAGTACTATAAATATACTACACCACAAAGTATACCATATCAGCTCTAGGACTCCAGATACCTGCTAGATGGCAGCAGAGGGTGGAATTTTATACACACACACACCATTTTTTACCTAGTATTTGTCCAGATTTTATCAGCCCAAATAGGGTATGCCTATTGCCATTCTCAACTGGTGGTCTGTGACATCTGTCAGGTGATTCACCAAATCTTCCACACATTTTCACTAGTCAGCTCACTGGGCTGATAATCTCCCACCAACTCAGCCCCAGGCTCTTCATGTTTAGTGCTAGTTAACTGGTTCATAATCATGGGTCACTGGTTGAAAACTGGTTCATTGAAGTGTCAAATGATAATATAGAAGGAATAGGTCTCAAGCGCGGTTACTGTGAGGCCACATCTGTGCTGTGCTAAGTGGAAATGTGATTTTGCCCAAGGAACCCAAACAAGAAAAGCTTAAATAGAAAAATTCTGCAATTATGACCTAAAAGTGGGCTGGGGATCCAATTCTCCTAGTTGCCAGTATTTAGAGATCTGTACAAATTGGCATTTTTTAAACATTAAGCTTATGACAAAAATTGTTGTGGAGTGAATACAAAAAATAACTCAAGAAGGGTATATTTAATTAAAAATGGTATGAATATGCATTTTTAAAAAGGGGGGATTGGAAGAGACACACAAGTGCCACTACATTTATTAGTTCATTTGCTAAAAAAAGAAAGAAAACCTGCCATGCTTTTTATTTTTTATTTTTAAATGTAGGAGGGAGATTTTGTTCAACTGTGTGTTCCACACATTTGCCAAATGTTTATTTTTTGTCTGCAGCTGTGGAAAGTATAGGAAGCACTGACCTAAAGACACTATTATTGTAGTTTTATGTTTAATGCAATAAAAATCTATTTAGAACTAAGCAACGCAGAATTCACTGGGTTGTAACTTAAGCTACATTCATATTGTTTATCGTTCGTTGTTCTTACTAGTCACAGTTCAAAACCAGAATGTAAAAAAGATACACATATCAAATACAATTACCCAATTAACTTAAGATCGTGAAATTACGAGAACCGCAGAACCAAGAATTTATGTAAGTATAAATGGATCATTTTCATAGCAGCCGCTACATGCATATATCTCCTTTTTAACTTGAGAAAAGGCTTCAAAGCAACTCATAAAAACAATAAAATCAATTAAGTACATGAAGGCTAGAGAGAGCATTAGCGGCAAAAGAGACAAACCCTCAAAAGAACAAAATTTAATGCTGCTCTTCGGTGGTACTTAATTCTAAGTGCATGGGGATTGGGTTCCACTATCACAATTTCCCCCATTTGGGGAACCTTGCAACAACATTCAGATTTAAGACTGAGCCTAAGATTTCAAGCTGGGGCACTTCTTTCATGAACTCTTTCAGGGGAAAAGAATGTTTCTTAGCTTCATTGCCAAAAGATTTTCCTCACTTATGTACCTGCTAGAAAGTTCAACACTGTACTGTGGTCTCCTTAGTTTTTAAATCAATTTCTCTGGTCAGAACTTCACCAGAAATATGCCTGTTGAATGCATTAATGTAAGGATATGAATAGAAATCTATCACACCTTCAGTTTAGCATACTAGAGTAGAGTAGAATAGAGTGGAGTGGAGTGGAGTGGAATGGAACGGAACGGAACAGAACAGAACAGAAAAGAAAAGAAAAAAGAAAAGAATAACAGAGTTGGAAGGGACCTTGGAGCTCTGCTAGTCCAACCCCATGCTCAGGCAGGAAACCCCATACCATTTCAAACAACTGGTTGTCCAATCTCTTCTTTAAAACTTCCAGTGTTTTAAAGTGACTGATAGTCATCTTGATTTCACAAGGCATGTTGGAAGGTAGATTTCAGTTTTTAAAAAAAAAATCCCAAATCCCATATGAATGCACTAGAGATACTCTAGAGATCCATAAGGCAGCTGACCCATTTTACACCTGACTTCAGAAACAGCTAATTCCATTTCTAATCAAAAGCAGCTTGAACCTCTCAGAAGAACTGCAACCAAATGTCCTGGTCACCAGAATAGGCAATTGGAGTGGGGATGTTAAATATGAAATTTCAACACATTTGAGTTTACACTTTTACAAAATGGGAAACTTGAGAAACTGTCTGATTCGGAAAATGCCACAACAGATGGAATTGTGTCACAAAATATACATTTTACTGGAAGGCAACCTAGTCAGGCATCTCCAGGCCATCCCACCCCTTAAAAAAATTGGATGGGAGAGATGATTTCAAAGGATTGAACTCTCCACCATTTCCTGTTGGATTCAGAATCATTATTATCCACTGGGAGTTAGGCAGTATATAAATTTAGCATATTAATAATAATAATCCCAAAACATCCGGACCACCACATGAACACCATTGGCATTGTCAAAATCACCATCAATCAATTGCAAAAGACAGCTTTACTTGGAACAGCTTACATTCTATGACAATACCTCTATTACCATCAAACAACAACATCTCCTTATCCCAGGTGCTTTGGACAGATTTGATAGGTGGATAAAAATACTGATTCCAGTTTAAACATCTGGCTATCAGTGCAAACAACAACAGCAATAATAGATAGTGGATGTGGCAGTGTGTGGAGACAGCAGAATAGAAGAGAAAGAACTATAACAAAATATAAGGACCTACAAATAGAAATAGAACGACTATGGGAAAGGCAAGCAAGGTAGTACCAATAGTAATGGGTGCCTTGGGAGCAATCCCAAAACAACTGGAGCACCACTTGAACACCATAGACATTGACAAATTTGCTATCAGTCAGTTGCAGAAGGCGGCTTTGCTCGGAACTGCTTCCATCTTGCAACGATATCTGTAACACTGGCAAACATCCAGATTTGCCTGTCACAGGTCCTTAGTAAGGACTCAATAGATAGACAAAATGTCAGTCTCAACATCTGGCTGACTGTGCGATGATCAATAGTAATAACAATAATAATAAATTTGATGCAAAGGCTGACACTTGCTTTCACAGTAAACCACCTTCCTGCTTAAAAAGGGAGGTGAAAGGACTAAGGCAGGAGTGGGCAATTAATTTTACCAAAAGGCCAGATGAGGAACTGGGAGTTTTAGCCAATGCCACCCTACTTATGCCCCATCACCCCAATGCCACCCTGACTGAGCAGCCCTGCCCAAACCACCCTGCCCACATTGCCCCTCTGCCAACACTACCCCAACTAATGCTGCCCTGCCCCCTGATGCTGACACTCTGCCCCTTCCCACCACTAGCCAGATGGACAACTGAAGAATTATATGTATCTTGTGGGCTCTAAAATGCCCATGTTTGAGCTAAGGGAAGAATAAACAGTTACGAAAATAATGAACCCATATTACTGGTATTCTTATATATTCCAGTGCTGGAGAAAAGGAAAAAAAAGTGAGTTCAATGCAACATTAATTGATTATCCTGTTACCAATACTTTTAACTGTGAAGTGACAATAATAGAATAATTCAATATTCACCAACCTCAATGATCTCCTAGGATGTGGATTTTAATTCCAAGATTTTCTTACAAAACCTTAACAAAATAACAAAAATATTACAGGAGGCACCTATACCCATGGAAGAGATCGAAGTGAGTGAGATTTAAAGTAGCTGTTTCTAAAACATTGGCTAGAGATTTAAAAGTCATATTTAATCAGGTGAAGATTCCTGATAAGATAGACAATAAGTGAGTAAAGCTTCTCAAAATCTACTAAGGATAAACATGAGATCAAGTTTTTTTCCTCTGACTGAGAACAAATGGCTCCAGTCATAGCATTCCATCATTTTGAGCTGGTTGGTTGTGTTTCTTAACCTTAACCCAAAGAGGTAAAAAGCCTTCCCTGTGCAAAGGAAGGAAAAATAAAAAGTTTTCAGTACAGATAGTCCTTGACTTAAGGCCACCATTGAGCCCAAAATTTCGCTTGTTCAGTGAGATATTTGTTAAGTGAATTTTGCCCCATTTTACGACTTTTAATGCCTCAGTTGTTAAGTGAAACCCTGCAGTTGATAAGTTAGTAATCCAGTTACTAACTGAATACTAACTGAACTAACTGAATACTAAGTGAATTTGGCTTCCCCATTGACTTTGCTTGTCAGAAGGTCGCAAAAGGGGATGACATGATCTTGGGACATCACAATGGTCATAAATATGAACCAGTTGCCAGACATCTGAATTTTGATCACATGATCATGAGGAGAGGGGGTAAGTGTGAAAAATGGTCATAGGTCACTTTTTTCAGTGTCCTTGTAACTTTGAACAGTCATTAAATGAACTGCTATAGGCTGTTGTAAGTCAAGGACTATCTGTATTTCAAATGAAAATGCGTGATAAACCCCATGCTCTCTTGCTTTTTATCCCAGACTCAAAATATGTGTCAATCTAAGTTGACGGCTATCTAATGTCTGATAAAAAGGATGGATTTAAGAAGAGTGATTTTAAACAGTTTTAAACCCCCTTTAATAGGACACTAGGGGAGCCCGGCTCTTTACTGTACAACTGACAAACCAGATAATAATCTGCATTCAGAAAACTGATACACAGAAGTCTTTTCAGTCCTCTAAATAAATCAATCCAGCACATTAGCAGGAACGAATCCTGATCAACATTATTTTCAATTAGCTCATTCTGGCCTGAAGGTCAACAGGGCTGGCAGGCATAAGTCTCGGTCAACAAATGCACTTTCTCTGCTACCAGTGGGTTCGCGTTTCTAGTTTCAAAATGTTTCTAAAGATCATAACTTTGGGTCATTTTTGTTGGTTTGTTTGCTGCGTGGCAGGAAGCATTCAGTATGACTTAAGTTAAAGGAACAGATTTGAAAATTTCGTTTTCTCTTTGCAACCTGCTTCCTAAATAAATAGCTTTTTCTTTTGGAGGAGAAACGGGAGACTATAAATGAACATCCTCCAAGAAGACTGTAAAAAATATTCCACAAAACTGTGGGACAACATAAACATATTATTTTTATCAATTGTACCTGCTCCTGAAGGAGTTTTCTACAGCCTGATGCATTTCCCAATTTTCTATCTTGTCTGCATTTCTTTTTGGTTTATTTATCTGATACGCCACATTTCATTATGCAGCTCAACACAGGATACATAACACTCTTTCCTTCTTTTTCCCCTCATCAATATGACAGTGGGGAGGAAATATTTGGCTAAGAGAAAATGATTAACCTTTTCAGTGAGTTTCTGTGGCTGAGGTAAATTAGAACTTTAGTCTTCCAGCTCCTAGTTCAGCACAGTAACCACAGATTCTTCTAATGTTTCTTGCTGAAGTTTTTATCTGTACCAATAGTCCTCAACTTACTAAGTTCGTTTATTGAATGTTTGAAGTTGCAATGGCACTGAAAATAGTGACCATTTTTCACATTTACGTGAAAAAGATTGACTCAGCCTTCAATCCTTCCGAGGTGGGTAAAATGAGGACCCAAATTGTTGGGGGCAATATGCTGACTCTGTAAACCATTTAGAGAGGGCTATAAAGCACTATAAAGCGGCATATAAGTGAAAGTCCTATTGCTATTGCTATTATGACCATTCCAGCATCCCCATGGTCACGTGATCAAAATTTGAATGCTTGTTAACTGGTTCATATTTATGACAGTTGCAGTGTCCCACCTAATCCCCTTTTGTGTCCTTCTGAAAAGCAAAGTCAATGTGGAAGCCAGATTTACTGAACAATTATGTTTCTCACTTAACAACTTCAGGGATTCACTTAACAACTGTAGCAAGAATGCTCATAACTTGTTGCAAAATTCACGTAATAAGTGTCTCTCTTAATAACAGAACTGTTGGACTCAATTGTGGTCGTATGTCGCAGACCACCTGTATCAGAGGTGGCATTCAGCAGGTTCTGACCAGTTCTGGAGAACTGGTAGCGGAAATTTTGATAGTTCAGAGAACCAACAAATACCACCTCTGACTGGAGATTTTACAGTATCCTTCCCCTGCCACGCCCACCAAGCCATGCCCACAGAATTGGTAGTAAAAAATTTTTGAATCTCACCACTGATTGTATGGCATTGGATATCCAGCTTCCACTTTTTATACATAGCATATGATCAACTTCTTGTTACATTCTTCTGAGCAATCCACTCCAGGCATTGGCTGATATCAAAGCAATTTCAAGTTTATCCACTTTGCTTTCTAATTTTCTACAAGGAGCAAATGTACTTATCCCTAGTCACCTAAATCAAGCTAAGTGCCTAAAAACTCTCATTATTATGGACAATAGTTTATCTTATGATAATTCTACTTGACTGGCAGCCTTTTAGTTTAATGTAATGGGGCGATGGGATGGGGAAAGTGTTGTTGGATAGAATTTGCTGTTAATTGATACTGAATATAGAAAGCCAAGTGGCAGGTTTGGGTTCAAAATAGTTCAGTGAAATAAAACCCAGGGAAAGAAAGGAGTCCAGGTGACAGCAGAACCTTTAAAGAACAGTACTGATTAATTCAGAGACGATAAATTGAGTACTGCTGTCCAAAAGCAAGGGATTTTCAGAAGCAGCAAATGTATGTTTGGGTCATGATCAAGGATAACAAGTAATAATTGCATTTCAATACATCGCTAAATTATGACTTCATGGTAAGAGAATGAGACTCACTGAGCTTTGACTTTGCACATTCCTCTTCTTTCCTCTTTTAATATAGCTGTAAGGTTGGAAACTCCCATTTGAGCATACCATCTATCCCCTAACTGCAATTAATCTTAATTTTAGTTTGCTGAAACCAGCTGGCTTCAGTTCATAAGCAATGGTAAAAAGTTGACTCGTTTCAGACAAAGGATCATGAAGATTAACCTGTTTGTCCAATTCCTGCCATGCAGCAAGCTGTGGTTAATTGGACATGAAAGCAGCAGCTTCCAGGCCCCTGGTTCATATGGAAGGAGACAGAAGCCTGGGAAGGGCTAGATATTGTTCTTGCCATAGAAAACTATGGTTTGAAGTAGGAGTTGAATAATAATAATAATTTGCATGAAGAGTCAGACGTGAAGAGCTTCAGTGAAGAGTTTATTAAGTGACTACAGCTCGAATGGACCCGACTTGGCTGGGCTACGGCTGCTTCTTATAGCCAGCAGCCATAGTTGCCAGCCAATCAGAGTGCAGGGTTTTCCCGCACTTTTTAAACCAATCATATTTGACATTTTACAAGAACAATTCAAACTAAACCAATAACATTCAAACCTACATACATAACACTATGTATCTGTTCTTTCAGGGAATACCCATCTAAAGCAACAGATGGAACTAATCTGGAGACACAGGGCTTCTAAGCAAAGAATAGCTACATCTTATTTGGATTCAGCTTCAGCTGTTTTTACCCCATCCAGTTCTCATAACCTCCAGAGTCTGGGTCAATAGTTCTAATGCATCTCCTGCCTGGTTTGGAGTGAAGATATACTGACAGATATCACTATTATATTGAGGAAACTTCAGTTTTGTGGTTTTATGCTAAAAAGAATGCTAAATCCTATGGTACTCCATATTTGAGTGGACTCGGGTTCAATGCCTTCTTTTCCCAGTTTCTACCACAAACTGGAACCACTTGCTAAAAAAGGCCTGGATCACTGCAAAGCAGAGCTTTCAACCTTCAGCGCCTCACCAGAAGTCTGGCCATTAAGCATTTCTGAAAGATCCAGCAGGACTGTACTCCATCTCCCCAAATCTTGGCACAAGTGAGGTTCCGTCACCCTGTATGAACTGAAACTGAAAGAAAGCTGGGTAATCTATTTTATGTAGGATTCTCTTTTTTTGCTGCTGTTGCATGGCCACCTTCTATCCAACTATCCTGAAGAAGAGACCACTGCTATGAGATAGAAATGTCCAGGATGGTTGCATTCTTAGTAAGGGATATAACATCACCTCTTTTAAGCTTGACAGCAGCCCTTCCAAGAGGCATTCACCACTTCTTAAATCTAGCCTTCATCAATCCCCTGGCCACTGTTGCACCTGGTGTAGTAATTTGATCTGTCTCCCAGATGGGAATGAAAAGGGCATTGAGGTCAGTGGCTTCCTTTGGCCTAAAAAATTACTTGTAGTAAATTATTAAAAAGCTGCAGGATTAGTTCTTGCACAAGATAACGGAAAATTAACAGGACCCCAAGAGAGCAGATGCACATTTATAAATAGTCTGGGGTGCAATTCCAGGCCTCCTTATCTTGGAACACAAAATTATCCTATCAAGTCAATGTTGCTCAATGTAGCTCCTCAGCTGGCTTAAGATTTTTCCATTCAAAGGGAGCACATTTTATTCCTGAGTTTGTGAGGCCTTTCTTGCTGAGGTAATTTTTCTTCTCCTTCAAGGTGTTCAGGTCTGTTCTTTTGAAACTGTCCAGTCTATATTTATAATAACTATCTTGCCAGTTCCAAAATGTATTAAGAATGCTGCCTTATAGTTGGAAAAAAATCTGGTTTCTGTGGATGACAAAGATCTTATTTCTGGTTAAAATTATTATTATTTTTCACTGTGGGTCTGGTTCCCCTAGTTCTCATAGACCATTTTAAATTAACCCAGTTATGATCAGCTAATAGCAAGCTCCAGTCTTTAAGTCTCTTTTTAAAGACCCATTAGAATTCAAAAAAAATTGTTTCTTTTGGTCCATGTTCTATAAGCAGGGTAGTCCCATTAAAGTTACTTTCTTCCATGTCCCATCTCTAAAGTGACTAGTGAATTATTGGGAATATTATCAAGATCCCTTCACCCAATACAGGTAGTCCTCAACTTACGATCACAACTGAGCCCAAAATTTCTGTTGCTAAGTGAAACCTTTTAAAGTGAGTTTTGCCCTATTTTACAACTTTTCTCACCAAAGTTGTTAAGTGAATTGTGTTAAGCAACATGGTTAAGTGAATCAGGTTTCCCCATTAACTTTGCCTGTCAGAAGGTTGCAAAAAGTGACCCCAGGACACTGCAACTGTTGAATAAATATGAGTTAGTTGCTAAGCATCTGAATTTTGATCATGTGACCACAGGATTGCTGTAATCGATGCAGTGGTGGGATTTAAATTTTTTTACTACCGGTTCCGTGGGTGTGGCTTGGTGGGCGTGGTAGGGGAAGGATACTGTAAAATCTCCATTCCCTCCCCACTTCTGGGGAAGGTTGCAGCTGGTTCTCCGAACTACTCAAAATTTCTGCTACTGATTCACTAGAACTGGTCAGGACCTGCTAAATACCACCTCTGAATGGACAAGTGCAAAAATGGTCACAATTCACTTTTTTCAGTGATGTTATAACTTAAAACAGTTACTAAATGAACTTTTGTATGTTGAGGACTACTGTATTTCTTCTGTTTAGCTTTGCTTTTGATAGTTTTAAATATTTTAATATTTAACAGTGAACTGTATTTTAGCTTGCTGTACATTACCCAGAATCACTTGTTCTGTGAGACAGGTGGCTGTATAAAATTGACAAATTAAAAAATAAAGTGGATCTTAAAGAGAGGCAAGCTCATGTGGAAGAGATGTGCCACTGAAGTGTTGTTTTTTTAAACAGTCGCTTTTCCCTGTAGAAATGAGTGGTGGAGGTTGAAATGTCACCTGTCTTCTGACTGTCATGCTTCTATTATAAATACAAGAATTGCATCAGGACAGGTGACAGTCCTCCCAGTTGGGGTATTGCTGTGTCTCATCGCGTTCCTTGATTGAAGAGAAGGGGAGGGGAAACAGAAGCCTAAGCTGTACAGCCTCCTCATTCAGAGCAGCATTGTCTTCCAGACATCTTGCTTTGATCAAAGGCAACAGATGGAAAACTCTGCAAACAGCTGACGCTGCTGTTCCTGGCAATAAATCAGAATCAA
Source organism: Naja naja (assembly GCA_009733165.1). Classification (NCBI taxonomy): domain Eukaryota; kingdom Metazoa; phylum Chordata; class Lepidosauria; order Squamata; family Elapidae; genus Naja; species Naja naja. Next base: position 168,533,744 of record CM019148.1, on the reverse strand, counting down.
GAATTGGCTCAGGTGTTGGCTTCTTCTCCTCAGTATTGCAGTTAACTAGATTTGTCTAGAGGATAAAAGAAGCATTGATTGTCAGAATTAAGCATCTGCATGCAGGCAATTTGTCTGGATGTGTGCTACACTATTGCTAATGAATGACTTTAAAAAAAGGGGGTGGGGGGAATTAGGTAAATCTTAACTCAAGCCCATGCAGGGTTTAGTTGCTAATTTTACATAAGATTAGCCTATAGGGGAGACTAAATGCTCTTCCTATATCTATGGTTATCTATATAGTCATTCCCCCCCCCAGATTCTCACCTGACAGTGGAACATTCATTATCATGACTGTCTTTATCACTTTAGCTGCTTCCTTCCTCTTAAGCTTGCCAGAAACTAGAGTTATGGTGGGAAGTGCTGACCCTCCCTTAATTTACCTCCTGATGATTCTATATCATGAAGGAAGATCAGAATCCAATGCAAGTGAGGGTAACATTTCCTACCTCCTGCTATAAAGGTGCAGAGAAGAAACAAAGGTGCATTTCAATCAGTAACAAAGACCTAAAGACAAGCATTCCAACCATCCCCCAGGCCAAGAAATTTGGCAGAAATAAGCCGCCCCTCCCATAAAAACAAAACCCCTTGTTTTATCATTGTCTAAAACTCTTGTGCAGTTTTTCTTTTACCTGTCTCACTTCCATGCATGATTTAAGGAAGATGCATTTCCTAATGGCAATAGTAGTGTTGGAAGAAATATCCTTCTGGGTTCAGTTCCAAGTGGAAGAAAAGACACAGGGAACATGGAAGCTGCTTGGAAAGATGGTTTGTTGATGAACAGGACCACATGGCTTGGGGATCCTGGGCAAAAAGGGAAGAGATGCTGAGAGTCCCTTGGTTTTATGCCCACTCTGGGCTTTGAACTTCCTGGGGCACAATATCCTTATTGGTTGCTGTCAGAGGTCATAGATAGCTCTGTAGGTCGTCTGTGTGCTAAGCTTGGCTGAAACTTGGTGGGTGGTGCAATGAAGGGCAATTAAATGGCTCTGCCTGAAAGAGGTAGTTCTTTGTTATGTAGAGTAGACTGGCCCAGGCCTTAATGGCCATTAACAAAGTTGGGGGGGGGGCGGCGGCGGCTGAGTTTCTGCCTCTCTGAGTTTCTACTTCTCTTTCAGGGGAAATATTCTGCCTTTTTAGTATATCCTAAAATATTTCATTTTTCTAGGAGAGGGGTGGGTTTTAAAGAGCCTTGGTGGTGCAGGCTGTTAAATGCCTAGCACTTAAGTTCCAGCTGCCTGCAATTAGTGCAGGCTCGAATCCCACCAGGCTCAAGGTTGACTCAGCCTTCCATCCTCCTGGGGTAGGTAAATTGAGGACCCAAGATTGTTGGGGGCAATAAGCTGACTTTGTAAAAATGCCGCTTAGTAATAAGCAGACATATACAATGGAATGAAGGCTATTGCTGAGTGCATTGGGTTGCGCTCCAAAAATTATAAGCCGCCCTGAGTCTCCGGAGAAGGGCGGCATATAAATATGAATTAAATAAATAAATAAATAAATAAATAAATAAATAAATAACTTCCAACAGTAGGATACACTGGGCCTAGAAAGTGCAAGTATGCCAACTTATATTAACATCATTCATTCAATGAAATTTCCCTAACCTGCTACACCAGACAAAATTTGGACTAAACCTCCATCAACTCCATGGTCAATGTTGCAGCACAGTGAATTTGTTTAAGGAAAAGTGATTTAGACAAATCCACACGTTTCTTCCTCTTATTTTTCCCGCTGGCACAAAGACAAAAGGAGTGTGGAAGGAATAGATCTATCAACAAGTTTGCTAGCTGACAAGAATATGGAAGGGCAAGAAATGATGTCTCCCAACCTTTTCTCAAGCGTTATCTTCCATATACACCAGCATGCGTGTGTAATAAAGGAATGAAGAGATATACATATCTGTTTCCAGGGAAGTTTCATGTTTTCAAATTTTATTCTGTTTCACATAGTATGTTTTAGAACACAGGGAGAGGACAAGATCTGATTTAATTGTTAATTCAGTTTGGACTGATGGTCTAATTTAATTTGGACATCTAATTTGATTCAGAAAATCTGATTTGATTTGGATGTCCGAACTGAACAAGCCAATTGAATTGATTCACAGTAATCCAAGTCGTCTTGACAATTTAAATCAACTTGCTGATTCAGTTCAGAAATTTCAGGCAGAGATTTAATTGAATTGCCTTTGGATCAACTCTCCATATTAAATGTTTGCAGACTCCTAGTGTGTTTGTCCTTCTTTCTGGAAAACAGACACCTGTATTTTCTCCTTCCAATTGTTGTGTTTTTATTTCAGTGTTGACCTATGTTTATTTCATAGTGTAGAAGTGGGTCATGGATTTGGAAAGAAAATCAGCATGTCTGTCTGAGATTTTGTAGTGAGCAGAAGATTTGACTAGACTAAATGACCTATACAGTTTCTTCCAGTTCTAAGGGCCTTGGTGGTGCAGGTTGTTGATAGCCTAGCACTTAGTTCCAGCTGCCTGTAATTATTGCAGGCTCGAATCCCACCAGGCTCAAGGTTGACTCAGCCTTCCATCCTCTCAGGGTAGGTAAATTGAGGACCCATGATTGTTGGGGGCAATAAGCTGACTTTGTAAAAATGCTGCTTAGTAATAATAAGCAGGCATATACAATGGAATGAAGGCTATTGCTGAGAGCATTGGGTTGTGCTCCAAAATTGTAAGCCCTGAGTCTCCGGAGAAGGGGGATATAAATATGAATAAAAATAAAATAAATAAAATAAAATAAAAAGGTGCACAACTTTATAACTATTTTTCCTCCATGAACTCATTTCTTGGAATTCTATTCTTGCTTCTTCTTTCTTTCCTTTTTATTTCTGGCACACTTGCCTGTTTTTCTGGTCTCAATTATCATTTCTGAGCTGTCTCTCCTTGGCCTTCTTTTGGTTCCTTGGCTGCCAATTCTGGCATTGCATGATCCAGCCAAATCTTAAACTTAATACAGGCAACCAACAGCCTGTCTGCTCATGCTTATCTTTTTCTGGATATTATTCAAAATTAAATTATCAACTCCTCTGGCCTAAATCATCACCACCAGGCTTTTTCAACAGTAACTTTTCTTGAAGAAAAATAAGACAACTTGTTTTCTTATTTTAGCCAGTACTCTGTTTGCACTGCAAAGATACTGGTTTAAGGTTTGTTTTCATTGCTGCATTCTTGTAAAATTGTGGTTTCCAGTCTTCCTTGCAGCATCAAACCTTTTGTTACTGCTCAGAATTCAGCTGCCTGCATTTGTCTAGCAAGGGCTTTGATCATGTCTGACTCTTACCTCTTTACAGTTCACTCCACTGATATCTTTCATACCCAATTCACATCTTTGTTTAAAGCTTTGGGTGTCTTGGCTTTTCTCTTCTCCTCATCTTTGATCTCTTGTTACATTCCATCTTGTGCTCTCATTTTGGTTATCATGATAGACCTCTGCTTTCTTTCTCTCTCATCTCATCTCATCTCATCTCAACCCCTTTAGATAGATAGATAGATAGATAGATAGATAGATAGATAGATAGATAGATAGATAGATAGATATAGATATAGATATAGATATAGATATAGATATAGATAAAGAAATTTCTATACTGCCTTCCCACTAATATCACCCATGATGATTTTCACCATTTCTGTTCAAAGTTCCTTAAAATATCACGGCTGTGCTGTTTCTTCTGATCAGACAAAGACACTGGAGTCAAGAGCAGATCTTACAGTTGCTTGCATTCCTGAAAACTTCCAGATGAACTAACTCCCATAAAGCCTGCAATAGTTGTAACATACCCAGGCAGTTCAAGGCAATTAAGCAACAACACTAGATCAAAGGCAGGCTTAAGCAACTAATGAGAATAACCTAGTGCAGTCTGCCCCCTCCCCACCTACCTAGATGAGGAAACATTACAATGGAATTCCTATGGAAACGGATAACATCTGTCACAACAACCAGTGCTGACATCCACAGAGAAACTACCAGTTGTGTGCATACTTCAGGGGAGGGATAGATCTTACTGTCTGTATCTCAGGAATTGAGTCACAATCACATCAGCCACAATCCTTTTCTTTCCGCATTTCTGTTCTTCTTAGTTGGACAATATTTACTTCAAAATGTTATGAGGAGCAATCTGTACATTGGTGGGGCCAAGCAATCCATAAAATGTTATGCAACATTTTATGTTTGTTATCTGCAAAATGTTATGAGGAGCAATCTGTATCTTGGTGGGGGCCAAGATCCCCACGCAATTGGATATGGTAGGGGGCGAAGAAGCGCATCGTTCAGTGGGAGTGTGCCCTCGCTATCAAGCGGTGGCACTCTGACCCCCATGTTTCTGCCTGCTCCCTGGGTGTCTGGGAGGTCAGGCCCCGGGCTTGGGTTGGTCTATGTGAATGCCAGGTCTGTGATCAAAAGCTCCCTCCTCAGTGATTTGATTGAGGAGGAGGGCGGACCTGGCTTGCATCACGGAGACCTGGTTGGGTCTGGGGAGGGTCCCTCTGGTTGAATTATGCCCACCAGGTTTCTGGGTGCTGCAGCAGCCCAGAGCCGGGGTAGGGGTGGGGAGTGGCTGTTGTCATCAGGGAGACCTTATGTCCGAGGAGGTCACTGTCCTGCAGATAGGCGGATGTGAGCATCTCCTCATGAAGTGGGGCCCGGGTGGTCAGTTGGGTCTGTTGCTGGCATACCTTTCTCCCAGCCCTGCCCAAACTGCTTGACTTCCTCTCAGGAGTGGCAGTGGAGTTTCCCAGGCTTGTGGTTCTGGGAGGCTTTAACCTGCCCTCCCTGGGGGAAGGGTCAGGCTTAGGACGGGAGTTCATGGCTTCCATGGCAGCCATGGACCTGACCCAGATAATTCAAGGCCCAACTCATGGGACACACACACACACACACACACACACTAGACCTGGTTTTTATATCGAGACGGTGCAATGATCTGGGGGGGGGGGTCGCTAACTATTCACCCTGTCATGGACAGATCATTATCTGCTCTGGCTGGTCTTCCGTTATACCACCCCCTGCCGCTGGGAGGCGGAACCAATGAGATGGTTCCGCCCCAGGTGCCTGATGGACCCTGAGCGGTTCCAGATGGCACTTGGGTCATTACCTACCTCCCCAACCCACAACTCGGCTGAGGACCTAGCGGACGCCTGGCAACAGGCTGCCTCTGGGGCGCTTGACCGGGTTGTCCCCTTGCGACCCTTAATCCGATGCAGATCGGTTAGCTTCGCTGGTTTTCCACAGAGCTGCGGGAAATGAAGCATCAGAGGAGGGGCCTAGAGAGCTGTTGGAGGTCCACCTGGTCCGAATCTGACCGATCCCAGTTGAGATCCTTTTCAAGGACTTACCTGGTAGTGATGGGAGCGGCGAAGAAGGCATACTTCCGCCTCATCGCATCTGCAGGTAATCGCCGCCACCCTGTTTAGGGTCACACGTTCCCTCCTTACTCAGGGGTGAGGGAGGACCCTTTGCAGGCGGGCCAAGGAGTTTGGTCAACATCTGCTGGATAAGATTGCTCAGATTCAGGCGGTTTGGACACCAACTGGCTTGAGTTGGACGTGGAGGCGACGTCGAGTCTTGTCAAGGTTATCTGGGATGAGTTTGACCCTGTGACCTTAGATGCGGTGGACAGGATTATGTGGCAGCTGAATGTCACTACATGTTTATTGGACCCATGCCCCTCCTGGCTGGTGTATGCCTCCCGGGAGGGTACACGTGGCTGGCTCCAGGCAGTTACCAATGCTTCATTGCGGGAGGGGTCTTTCCCCACCGCCTTGAAAGAGGCAGTGGTGAGGCCTCTCCTTAAGAAGCCTGCTTTGGACCCAGCCAATTTAAACAATTTCCGTCCCGTCTCCAACCTTCACTTTATAGCGAAGGTTGTTGAGAGCGTGGTGGCTCAGCAGCTTCCGGCTTTCCTGGAGGAAGCTGATTACCTAGATCTGTATCAATCAGGCTTCAGGCCCGGTTACAGCATGGAGACGGCATTGGTTGCACTGATGGATGATCTCTGGAGGGCTTGGGATAGAGATGTTCCTCTATCCTCATCCTATTAGACCTCTCAGCAGCTTTTGATACCATCGACCAAGGTATCCTATTGGCGCTTTTGGGGTTAAGAGGGAGGCACCGTTTACGGTGGTTCTCCCCTACTCGAACGCATGCAATCGGTGTTGGCAGGGGCAGAGATCGACCCTGAGCCCCCTACTTGTGGGGTGCCTCAGGGTCGTCCTTTCTCCCCTCCTGTTCAACATCTATATGGCAGCTGGGTGAGATCATCTGCAGTTTGGGGTGAGGTATCATCAATATGTACCCAGCTCTTCATCTCCACCCGGACCATCTCAGTGATGCCCTCCCATGATGTCTCAGTGCCTGGAGGCGTGCGGATCTGGATGGGGAGGAACAGGCTCCATCTCAACCCGACAAGACTGAGTGGCTGTGCTTACCGGCATCTCGGGTCCAAGAAATTCCACCTTTGATCATGGGGGAGAGGTGTTGCCCACTGTGGATAGGGCACACAACTTGGGTGTCCTCCTGGACGCATGCTCAAATATGGAGGAGCAGGTGGGAGACATTTGCTCAGGTTCACCTGGTGCGCCAGTTGTGCCCCTACCTGACCGAGATGCCACGACGGTCACCCATGTGCTCATTGCTTCCTGTCTTGACTACTGCAATGCTCTCTATTTAGGGCTGCCCTTGTGGACTATAATGGAGGTTTCAGCTGGTGCAGAATGCAGCTGTGGGTTGTGATGGGAGTGGCCCAGTACTCCCATGTGACACACCTCCTCGTGATCTGCATTGGTTGCCAGTTGCCCTCCACGTGAAGATTTAAGGTGCTGGTATTAACCTATAAAGCCCTTCATGGCTTGGGTCCGGTATTTGCAGG
>CM019148.1:168422330-168525825 GCA_009733165.1 Naja naja | reverse complement strand
ATTCGAGCTGTAGTCACTAATAAAGTCTTTGTGGAACTCCTCGCGCCTGACTCTTCATGCAAATAACACTGGCGACGAAGGTGGATTTCCGGAAGAGAAGCGACGGTGACGAACAAGCAACTGAGCGAAGATGGCTGCGCTGAAAGCCCCCAGCACCGTTCGATCTGGCGACGGAAGATCAGACTGGGAATGTATGCGGATCGTTTCCACATGTTCTGGAGGGGAATGTTATGTATGTAGGTTTGAATGTTATTGGTTTATTTGAACTGTTCTTGTAAAATGTCAAATGGTATTGGTTTAAATAGTGCGGGAAGAATCCCTGCACTCCCATTGGCTGGCAGCTACGGCTGCAGGCTATAAGAAGCAGCCGTAGCCAAGCCAGGACGGGTCCATTCGAGCTGTAGTCACTAATAAAGTCTTTTGCTGGACTCCTCGCGTCTGACTCTTCATGCAAACTTAACACTGGCGACGAAGGTGGGATTTCCCTGAAGAGAAGACGACGCGACGAACAAGCAACTGAGCGAGATGGCTGCGCTGAACACCCCCCCAGCACCGTTCGATCCGGCGACGGAAGACTGGGAATCGTATGCGGATCGTTTTCACATGTTCCTGGAGGGGAACGATCTCGCCGGCATCCCCGAGAGACGGAAGAGGGCGGTCTTTCTCACGCACTGCGGTCCGGCAGTCTTCAAAATGGCGAAGGCGTTGGCGGGAGCAGCAGAGCTGAAGGTAATGGAATGGCCCGATTTAGAAAAACTTTTGAGAGCCCATTACGCCCCACAAGTATCGTGCCTCATTAAGAGACACGAATTTTACCTCGGGATCAAGGGGATAGCGAGAATGTTAATGACTTCGTGGCAAGTTTAAGGGACATTGGGGGTGCTTGTGACTTTACCAACTTAGAAGAGGCCATGCGTGATCGGTTTGTTTTAGGCCTTAAAGATAAGGTTACAAAGCAAACTATTAATGAAACCTAAGATCACGTTTAAAGAGGCCATTGAAGAAGCTGTTTCAGCGGAAGCCACCAAGTCCTCAGCAGCGGCCATGAAAAAGATTAACAAGGCCTCAAGCCAGGCCTCAAGCCATTCTGATGGGGATAAATCCACATCTACTCATTGCGAACAAATAGACTCTGATTCTGATGGCAGTGAGGCAGAGGAGGGGATTTTTAAACTCAGAATGGAGAAGAAAAGACAAGACTCTGGGAAGAACAGGCAAGGGTTCTATTGCAGAGGCTGGGGGGGGGCCACCCCCGCACTGATTGCAAGTTCTTTGACTCCATTTGCCTACGTTGTGAGAAACGGGGTCACATAGCCAGAGTCTGCAAATCATCCAGAACTCCACCAGCTAGGAAGAATTTCCTGATAGAGACTTTAAGCCCAACAATTTCCTTGAAAAAATGGGGCGAAATTTAGAAGCAAATGGCAAGAATGAAACTCACCAAACAATCACTATTGTCATTCTTCACCCTTAAAAAGCAGAAAAGTACATGTGAAGGTGTTTATTGAAGGAAGACCTTGCCAATGGAAGTGGACTCAGGCTCTTATTTATCTATGGTGTCATGGGACACTATCCACAGACTCTTTCCAAAATTCAGAAAAAGCATTTCCAGAAGCAAGCACTGACTCTCAAAGACTACCAAGGGAACAAGATTCCAGTAGTTGGAGCGAGAGATTTCAACGTGCAGTTTAAAGGCCACACCAAACGTTTGCCCCTGACCATCGTGGACAAGGATCGCCCAAGTTTGCTGGGACTTGAGTGGTTTCAAGCCACTTGGCATCGAGGTGACTGGCATCCATCACGTGAGAGCAGTTCTGACTGGGAAGAGTCCTTGAAGTCTGAGTTTCCAGAGGTCTTCAGCGAAGGACTGGGCAAGTATATGGGGACCCCTATTGCTTTCAGCCTAGACCCCAAGGTGCCCCCAATTCGTTTTAAAGCCCAGGAGGGTCCCATTTGCTTTAAAGGAAAAAATTGATGCACAATTAGATAAGTCATTGCTCAAGGGTTTTAGAGCCCACTGACACTCCAGGGGGAGACACCCATAGTCACACCAGTCAAGGCTGATGGGTCAGTGAGAATCTGTGGTGACTACAAGGGGACACTTAACCATGCGCTGCAGCAGAGCGCATATCCCACCAGTTGTGCATCATCTGCTCCATTCCCTGGCAGGGGTACAGTATTTGCTAAACTGGATTGGCTCAGGCATATCAACAATTAACAGTGGCAGGGTACAGTATTTGCTAAACTGGTTGGCTCAGGCATATCAACAATTAGTTGATGATACTGCTGCAGCACAAACAATTGTGACCATAGGGTGCCTTCAAATGTAAAGACTACAATTTGGGTAAGCGTGGCACCTGGCATTTTCAGAGCCTTATGGAAATGTTGCAACTGCCAGGGGTAGTACCTGTTTTAAATGATATGTTAATCTCTGGAAATGACACTCTTCAAGAGACTCAGAGAGTCCTTACCAGATTCAGAAAAGCGGGGTTAAAAGTCAAGGAAGACAAATGTACACTCAAAACAGACAGAGTTGAGTTCCTGGGGTATATGATTGTAAACAGGGCATCCATCCTACTGATGCCAAGGTTAAAGCAATCAATGAAGCCCTAAACCTCGATGCAAGGCTGATTTGCAAGCCTTCCTTGGACTTATTAAGCACACCACATGTTTCACCCTCACAAAGCATCTATTGCTGAGCCCTTACATCACCACCAGTAAGAATGCTGTTTGGATCTGAGAGGAAGAACAGTCAGCATTAACAGTATTAAGAACTAATCACGTCTGATGCTGTGTTGATACAATTCTCTGAGAATTTACCTGTTGTTCTGACTTGTGATGCATCCCCTTTTGGAGTGGGGGTTTTGAGTCACAGGCTTTCCCAATGGACGGGAAGCCCAATTGCATTACTCTGCTTACGCTGTCCAAAGCAGAGAGGTATAGCCAATGGACAAGGAGGGCTTTAGCAGTTGCTAGCAGTTAAGAAATTTCATGAATATCTGTATGGCAGGTCATTCACCATTGTTATAGATCACAAACCTTTACTTGGCATTGTGGCAGGAGACAAACCTACACCTAATATCCTGTCACCAAGAATGCTGAGGTGGACTGAATTTCTTGCAGCCTATTCCTACAAACTGATTCACAGGCCTGGCAAGGACATTGGACATGCTGATGCACTGAGTCGTTGCCCACTACCTTGAGGAGGACTTTGAACTTGAAACTCACACCTTTTTCCTGGAGACTGTTGCTAAGCTTCCAGTCCATGCTGCTAAAATTGCCAAAGAAACTGCCAAAGATGCTGTGTTGGCACCTGTTATGGGCTGGATTAAGAAAGGTTGGCCTCTTCAAGATCTACCTCACCTTGCCCAACCTTTTAAGTCCAGGCAAACTGAATTATCTGTATTAAGAGGATGTATTTTGTGGGGTAACAGGGTGGTTATTCCTGCAAAACTGCAAAGGGAGGTTTTGGAAATGTTACATGAGGGTCATCCTGGGATTGTAAGGATGAAAGGTTTGGCCAGGAGTTATGTATGGTGGCCAGGTATTGACAAAATGGTTGAAAACTGGGTAGCCTCTTGTCCCAATTGCCAGGTAGTCAGACCTGCCCCACCTCATGCCCCCACACAGGAATGGGAATGTCCTAGGGGCCCATGGTCTAGAATCCACATTGATTTTGCAGGCCCTACAAGAGGGCACACTTTTCTAGTTATAGTAGATGCATACTCTAAATGGCTAGAGGTAATTCCATGACATCCACTACTACTGAGGCTGTTATCAAGCAGCTCAGAAAATTGTTGTAACCCATGGGTTACCAGATGTCCTTGTCTCTGACAATGGCCCTCAATTCACATCTAACATTTTTGAATCCTTTCTAGCTCAACAGGGCATCAGACATGCCCTCACCCCTGGGCACCCTTCGACCAACGGCCGGGCTGAAGCATATGCGGCTTTACCAAAGAGAAGCTTCAGCAGCTGGGTCCTGGGGACATCACTGAGAAGCTTGAAAAGCTTCTTAGTGTTCAACACATCACTCTAGCCCATCAACTAACTTGTCCCCAGCAGAGTTGTTGATGGGCAGAAACTAGGTCTTCCCTTGACCGCCTTCATCCCACTTGCGCACTTGCACCACTGGATTCCACTTCCAAAGTTCGTTCTTTTAGTGTGGGAGATTCTGTCTATGCTAGGAACCTTATAGGTGACCTTTGTGGATTCCTGCTGAAATAACTCACATCACGGGCCCTCGTTCTTACAGGGTACAAACAGAGGATGGCCTCCTCTGGAGCAGGCACATTGACCAACTTAGATCCAGGGTCCCTCAAAACATCGCCCTGTCTCCCTCTGGGTCCCTCACCTGATGTTTCTTCTAGGGGAAGGGGAACAGGAGGAAAATCAGCAAACAGGAATCAACCCCATGTGTAGCGAGCCATTGCGACAGGAACCATCCGAACCCTGTCACAATGCCAAGATCCACCCTGAAGTGGAAGATTGCACATCACTACCTGACTTGGGTGCTGACATTGGAATGGAGATGGGTTGGGAGGAGAGACCAGATTCTAACAGTCTAACAGGGTCTTCTTTCACAGGAAGTCCCAACAGGGAAATGTCAGTAGACACATTTCCCTCTCACTGGGTGAGAACGTTAAAACTTCTGAACCACGAAGGTCTCAGCGTACAGTAAGAGCCCCACCTATTTAAAGGAATACATTAGATAGGTTGGGGTTTGGTATGGACTGAACCTAGTGGGGAGGGTGTTATGTATGTAGTTTGAATGTTATTGGTTTATTTGAACTGTTCTTGTAAAATGTCAAATGGTATTGGTTTAAATAGTGCGGGAAGAAACCCTGCACTCCCATTGGCTGGCAGTACGGCTGCAGGCTATAAGAAGCAGCCGTAGCCAAGCCAGGACGGGTCTATGAGCTGTAGTCACTAATAAAGTCTTTGCTGGAACTCCTCGCGTCTGACTCTTCATGCAAACTTAACACCCTCTCTGGGCTTTGAACTTCCTGGGGCACAATATTCTTATTGGTTGCTGTCAGAGGTCATAGCTAGCTCTGTAGGTCGTCTGTGTGCTAAGCTTGGCTGAAACTTGGTGGGTGGTGCAATGAAGGGCAATTAAATGGCTCTGCCTGAAAGAGGTAGTTCTTTGTTATGTAGAGTAGACTGGCCCAGGCCTTAATGGCCATTAACAAAGTTGAGGCGTGCTGAGTTTCTGCCTCTCTGAGTTTCTACTTCTCTGCCTTTTTAGTATATCCTAAAATATTTCATTTTTCTAGGAGAGGGGTGGGTTTTAAAGAGCCTTGGTGGTGCAGGCTGTTAAATGCCTAGCACTTGTTCCAGCTGCCTGCAATTAGTGCAGGCTCGAATCCCACCAGGCTCGAGGTTGACTCACCCTTCCATCCTCCTGGGGTAGGTAAATTGAGGACCCAAGATTGTTGGGGGCAATAAGCTGACTTTGTAAAAATGCTGCTTAGTAATAAGCAGGCATATACAATGGAATGAAGGCTATTGCTGAGTGCATTGGGTTAGCTCCAAAATTGTAAGCAGCCTGAGTCTCCGGAGAAGGGCGGCATATAAATATGAATAAAATAAATAAATAAATAAATAAATAAATAAATAAATAAATAAATAACTTCCAACAGTAGGATACACTGGGCCTAGAAAGTGCAAGTATGCCAACTTATATTAACATCATTCATTCAATGAAATTTCCCTAACCTGCTACACCAGACAAAATTTGGACTAAACCTCCATCAACTCCATGGTCAATGTTGCAGCACAGTGAATTTGTTTAAGGAAAAGTGATTTAGACAAATCCGACTACGTTTCTTCCTCTTATTTTTCTCCCCACTGGCACAAAGACAAAAAGGAGTGTGGAAGGAATAGATCTATCAACAAGTTTTGCTAGCTGACAAGAATATGGAAGGGCAAGAAACGATGTCTCCCAACCTTTTCTCAGCGTTATCTTCCATATACACCAGCTGTGTACGTGTGTAATAAAGGAATGAAGAGATATACATATCTGTTTCCAGGGAAGTTTCATGTTTTCAAATTTTATTCTGTTTCACATAGTATGTTTTAGAACACAGGGAGAGGACAAGATCTGATTTAATTGTTAATTCAGTTTGGACTGATGGTCTAATTTAATTTGGACATCTAATTTGATTCAGAAAATCTGATTTGATTTGGATGTCCGAACTGAACAAGCCAATTGAATTGATTCACAGTAATCCAAGTCGTCTTGACAATTTAAATCAACTTGCTGATTCAGTTCAGAAATTTCAGGCAGAGATTTAATTGAATTGCCTTTGGATCAACTCTCCATATTAAATGTTTGCAGACTCCTAGTGTGTTTGTCCTTCTTTCTGGAAAACAGACACCTGTATTTTCTCCTTCCAATTGTTGTGTTTTTATTTCAGTGTTGACCTATGTTTATTTCATAGTGTAGAAGTGGGTCATGGATTTGGAAAGAAAATCAGCATGTCTGTCTGAGATTTTGTAGTGAGCAGAAGATTTGACTAGACTAAATGACCTATACAGTTTCTTCCAGTTCTAAGGGCCTTGGTGGTGCAGGCTATTAAAGACCTAGCACTTAGTTCCAGCTGCCTGTAATTATTGCAGGCTCGAATCCCACCAGGCTCAAGGTTGACTCAGCCTTCCATCCTCTCAGGGTAGGTAAATTGAGGACCCAAGATTGTTGGGGGCAATAAGCTGACTTTGTAAAAATGCTGCTTAGTAATAATAAGCAGGCATATACAATGGAATGAAGGCTATTGCTGAGAGCATTGGGTTGTGCTCCAAAAATTGTAAGCCGCCCTGAGTCTCCGGAGAAGGGTGGGATATAAATATGAATAAAAATAAAATAAATAAAATAAAATAAAAAGGTGCACAACTTTATAACTATTTTTTTTCCTCCATGAACTCATTTCTTGGAATTCTATTCTTGCTTCTTCTTTCTTTCCTTTTTTATTTCTGGCACACTTGCCTGTTTTTCTGGTCTCAATTATCATTTCTGAGCTGTCTCTCCTTGGCCTTCTTTTGGTTCCTTGGCTGCCAATTCTGGCATTGCATGATCCAGCCAAATCTTAAACTTAATACAGGCAACCAACAGCCTGTCTGCCTGCGCTTATCTTTTTCTGGATATTATTCAAAATTAAATTATCAACTCCTCTGGCCTAAATCATCACCACCAGGCTTTTTCAACAGTAACTTTTCTTGAAGAAAAATAAGACAACTTGTTTTCTTATTTTAGCCAGTACTCTGTTTGCACTGCAAAGATACTGGTTTAAGGTTTGTTTTCATTGCTGCATTCTTGTAAAATTGTGGTTTCCAGTCTTCCTTGCAGCATCAAACCTTTTGTTACTGCTCAGAATTCAGCTGCCTGCATTTGTCTAGCAAGGGCTTTGATCATGTCTGACTCTTACCTCTTTACAGTTCACTCCACTGATATCTTTCATACCCAATTCACATCTTTGTTTAAAGCTTTGGGTGTCTTGGCTTTTCTCTTCTCCTCATCTTTGATCTCTTGTTACATTCCATCTTGTGCTCTCATTTTGGTTATCATGATAGACCTCTGCTTTCTTTCTCTCTCATCTCATCTCATCTCATCTCAACCCCCCTTTAGATAGATAGATAGATAGATAGATAGATAGATAGATAGATAGATAGATAGATAGACAGATATAGATATAGATATAGATATAGATGTAGATATAGATAAAGAAATTCTCTATACTGCCTTCCCACTAATATCACCCATGATTATTTTCACCATTTCTGTTCAAAGTTCCTTAAAATATCACGGCTGTGCTGTTTCTTCTGATCAGACAAAGACACTGGAGTCAAGAGCAGATCTTACAGTTGCTTGCATTCCTGAAAACTTCCAGATGAACTAACTCCCATAAAGCCTGCAATAGTTGTAACATACCCAGGCAGTTCAAGGCAATTAAGCAACAACACTAGATCAAAGGCAGGCTTAAGCAACTAATGAGAATAACCTAGTGCAGTCTGCCCCCTCCCCACCTACCTAGATGAGGAAACATTACAATGGAATTCCTATGGAAACGGGATAACATCTGTCACAACAACCAGTGCTGACATCCACAGAGAAACTACCAGTTGTGTGCATACTTCAGGGGAGGGGATAGATCTTACTGTCTGTATCTCAGGAATTGGAGCTTCGTCACAATCACATCAGCCACAATCCTTTTCTTTCCGTACTTCTGTTCTTCTTAGTTGGACAATATTTACTTCAAAATGTTATGAGGAGCAATCTGTACATTGGTGGGGGCCAAGCAATCCATAAAATGTTATGCAACATTTTATGTTTGTTATCTGCAAAATGTTATGAGGAGCAATCTGTATCTTGGTGGGGGCCAAGATCCCCACGGCAATTGGATATGGTAGGGGGCGAAGAAACGGGGGGCCGCATCGTTCAGTGGGAGTGTGCCCTCGCTATCTACAAGCGGTGGCGCACTCCGACCCCCATGTTTCTGCCTGCTCCCCTGGGTGTCTGGGAGGTCAGGCCCCCGGGCTTGGGTTGGTCTATGTGAATGCCAGGTCTGTGATCAATAAAGCTCCCCTCCTCAGTGATTTGATTGAGGAGGAGGGCGTGGACCTGGCTTGCATCACGGAGACCTGGTTGGGTCTGGAGGGAGGGGTCCCTCTGGTTGAATTATGCCCACCAGGTTTCTGGGTGCTGCAGCAGCCCAGAGCCCGGGGTAGGGGTGGGGGAGTGGCTGTTGTCATCAGGGAGACCTTATGTCCGAGGGAGGTCACTGTCCTGCAGATAGGCGGATGTGAGCATCTCCTCATGAAGTGGGGCCCGGGTGGTCAGTTGGGTCTGTTGCTGGCATACCTTTCTCCCAGCCCTGCCCAAACTGCTTGACTTCCTCTCAGGAGTGGCAGTGGAGTTTCCCAGGCTTGTGGTTCTGGGAGACTTTAACCTGCCCTCCCTGGGGGAAGGGTCAGGCTTAGGACGGGAGTTCATGGCTTCCATGGCAGCCATGGACCTGACCCAGATAATTCAAGGCCCAACTCATGGGACACACACACACACACACACACACACTAGACCTGGTTTTATATCGACGGTGCAATGATCTGGGGGGTCGCTAACTATTCACCCTGTCATGGACAGATCATTATCTGCTCTGGCTGGTCTTCCGTTATACCACCCCCTGCCGCTGGGAGGCGGAACCAATGAGATGGTTCCGCCCCAGGTGCCTGATGGACCCTGAGCGGTTCCAGATGGCACTTGGGTCATTACCTACCTCCCCAACCCACAACTCGGCTGAGGACCTAGCGGACGCCTGGCAACAGGCTGCCTCTGGGGCGCTTGACCGGGTTGTCCCCTTGCGACCCTTAATCCGATGCAGATCCCGGTTAGCTCGCTGGTTTTCCACAGAGCTGCGGGAAATGAAGCATCAGAGGAGGGGCCTAGAGAGCTGTTGGAGGTCCACCTGGTCCGAATCTGACCGATCCCAGTTGAGATCCTTTTCAAGGACTTACCTGGTAGTGATGGGAGCGGCGAAGAAGGCATACTTCTCCGCTCTCATCGCATCTGCAGGTAATCGCCCGGCCACCCTGTTTAGGGTCACACGTTCCCTCCTTACTCAGGGGGTGAGGGAGGACCCTTTGCAGGGGCGGGCCAAGGAGTTTGGTCAACATCTGCTGGATAAGATTGCTCAGATTCAGGCCGGTTTGGACACCAACTGGCTTGAGTTGGACGTGGAGGCGACGTCGAGTCTTGTCAAGGTTATCTGGGATGAGTTTGACCCTGTGACCTTAGATGCGGTGGACAGGATTATGTGGCAGCTGAGTGTCACTACATGTTTATTGGACCCATGCCCCTCCTGGCTGGTGTATGCCTCCCGGGAGGGTACACGTGGCTGGCTCCAGGCAGTTACCAATGCTTCATTGTCTTCAGTGGTGAGGGAAGCCTGCTTTGGACCCAGCCAATTTAAACAATTTCGTCCGTCTCCAACCTTCACTTTATAGCGAAGGTTGTTGAGAGCGTGGTGGCTCAGCAGCTTCCGGCTTTCCTGGAGGAAGCTGATTACCTAGATCTGTATCAATCAGGCTTCAGGCCCGGTTACAGCATGGAGACGGCATTGGTTGCACTGATGGATGATCTCTGGAGGGCTTGGGATAGAGATGTTCCTCTATCCTCATCCTATTAACCTCTCAGCAGCTTTTGATACCATCGACCAAGGTATCCTATTGCGGCGCTTTTGGGGGTTAAGAGTGGGAGGCACCGTGTTACGGTGGTTCTCCTACCTCTCGGAACGCATGCAATCGGTGTTGGCAGGGGGGCAGAGATCGACCCTGAGGCCCCTTACTTGTGGGGTGCCTCAGGGTCAGTTCTTTCTCCCCTCCTGTTCAACATCTATATGAAGCCGCTGGGTGAGATCATCTGCAGTTTTGGGGTGAGGTATCATCAATATGTACCCAGCTCTTCATCTCCACCCCGGACCATCTCAGTGATGCCCTCCCCATGATGTCTCAGTGCCTGGAGGCGGTACGGATCTGGATGGGGAGGAACAGGCTCCATCTCAACCCGGACAAGACTGAGTGGCTGTGCTTACCGGCATCTCGAGTACAAGACATTCCACCTTTGATCATGGGGGGAGAGGTGTTGCCCACTGTGGATAGGGCACACAACTTGGGTGTCCTCCTGGACGTACGGCTCAATATGGAGGAGCAGGTGGGAGACATTTGCTCAGGTTCATCTGGTGCGCCAGTTGTGCCCCTACCTGGACCGAGATGCTCTACGCACGGTCACCCATGTGCTCATTGCTTCCTGTCTTGACTACTGCAATGCTCTCTATTTAGGGCTGCCCTTGTGGACTATACGGAGGTTTCAGCTGGTGCAGAATGCAGCTGTGCAGGTTGTGATGGGAGTGGCCCAGTACTCCCATGTGACACACCTCCTGCGTGATCTGCATTGGTTGCCAGTTGCCCTCCACGTAAGATTTAAGGTGCTGGTATTAACCTATAAAGCCCTTCATGGCTTGGGTCCGGGGTATTTGCAGGAGTGCCTCCTACCAGCATCGAGGTCCAATCGCCCAGTGCGCTCCCATAGGCAGGGCCTCCTGGGGGTGCCGTCCACCAGACAATGTCAGTTGGCGGTCCCCTGAGGGAGGGCCTTCTCTGTGGGAGTGCCCACCCTGTGGAACCAGCTGCCCCTGGGGCTGCAGTTGGCGCCCAACCTTCGTTCCTTCTGCTGCGATCTAAAGACCTGGTTATTTTTACAAGCCGGCCTGGATTGAGTGAGATTGGGGACTTTTAATTGGGTATTTTAGCCTAATTTAATTTGTTATTTGGATTGGACTAATATTTTATCTATTTATGTATGTATATTCTTGTGTGAGCCACCCAGAGTCCCCCCCGGAGATGGGGCGGCATATAACTCCAAATAAACATAAACAAACATAAACAAACATAAGAGGTCCAGTTTTCTCTTTGCTCTTTCTGATAGACCACTTATATTCCCCTTTAGAGCTTATGGCTATACTTTGTTCAGTGTAAAAATATTGTTTCATTGTCAAGATTGCGCAGCTTGTTTCAACTGTTCAGATGCTTCTCAGGTTAGATTTCCAAATTAAATTATATTCTCAAATTCTCAAAATATGATCATTAGTATAATTTGCTGTGTATTACAGCCATTTTAGACTGCATATAAACTTGAGACAGTTGTAGTGCTATTGCTAGAATCTTCCTGAATAATCTCAGGTATCCAGATCTATGTAAGAGAAAATATATCAAAAGAAACCCATTGGATGTGATTGTTTCCGATTGTCAACCTATAGAAGTAAATGAGGCAATCTATCTACATCTGCATGACTGAATGTCCTTTTGAATTCCACTTTGTAGCCGTGTCTCCAAGGAACAAAGACAAATGCTGAATTTGAACAGCTGCTATAAGAAGAATCTTTTTTTTTGTAGACTGAAAACTGGCAGTAGTGCTGATGATCAGTGATGAGGATAAAAGTGTTGGTTAAAGCCTTTGGCTTCTCAAACAATCTCAGTATGTTCCTATTCATGCAAATCTCTCTTTTTTTTACACCTTTCAGCATGCCTAATGCAAAGTTCTTTTGATGTTCCTGCTAACTTTCTTAATAGGTGACATAACAGTGCCAGTGCCCTATTGTAATATATCCAGAGCTGGTTTCACTAGCAAATGTGGCTTATAAGGTGTGAACCCCATGTCTGGTGTCACTGGTTTTTCATATGGAAATTTTTCAGTTTTGTCTATTACGCCTACCCACTTGTAGAAAATGTTAAAAGAATAGGATACAGTGGCCAAGTTTAGCAGGAATTGATGGCAATGATTAACAAATCTTAAAGAGGATCATAGCCTGTGACATGTCATACGTGACCTTGTGAGCTTGTGTAGGCTTTCTGCAGTGGTGGGATTCAGCCAGTTCGTACCAGTTTGGGAGAACCTGTTGTTAACTTTCTGAGCAGTTTGGTGAACTCATTGTTGGAAGAAATCATGAGGGCAGAGAACTGGTTGTTAAATTATTTGAATCCCATCACTGGCTTTCTGCCTTGATGGTGTGTCTGTGATATGTAATACTAGGTTTTTTTAAAAAATTCACATTTATTGCATTGTTCTTTAACCTTTGTCACTTGCACTGAGGTTTTTGGCCAATAAATCTGACCATTTTCTCTGGTGACAGTGGTCTCATCAAAATTATTCTAGGAGCCTGAACAACCTTGTAGCACTTGATCCATGGCTCTCTGCCAAATTGCTAGGGCAGAAATGTCTCCAAATACCTCTCTATTATAATAATACAACTTTTTGTGTATTTATGATGTGAAACACCTTGGAATTTTTCTCCATTTCTAAGTGTAAGTAAGCCTCTGCAAGGTCTATTTTGCTGAAATACTGTCCCTCATCCAGGTTAGGGTGGAAATGTTCTCAACTCTAGACTAAGGTTTTTGTTCAGCCTCTAAGAGAAAATTGGTGGCAACTTTAAGTTCCAACAGATTTGAACAGTTCCATTCTTCTTTACAAGAACCACAGATGCAAACCATGGGCTCCAGTCAGCTTTTGAAAGAATTCCCTGGGTTTCCATCCAATCTTGTTCAATCTCTCCCTTTTTTCATATGGCATATGCACCTGGACATGTAAAACTTGGGTGTGGCATTTCCTTGTAACTTTATTTTACCATTAAAGTGCCACAGCATCTAATACTTACAGGTGAAACTCGAAAAATTAGAATATCATGCACAAGTTCATTTATTTCAGTAATGCAACTTAAAAGGTGAAACTAATATATGAGATAGACTCATTACATGCAAAGCAAGATGGTTCAAGCTGTGATTTGCCATCATTGTGATAATTATGGCTTACAGCTCATGAAAACCCCAAATCCACAATCTCAGAAAATTAGAATGTTGTGAAAAGGTGCAATATTCTAGGCTCAAAGTGTCCCACTCTAATCAGCTAATTAAGCCATAACACCTGCAAAGGGTTCCTGAGCCTTTAAATGGTCTCTCAGTCTGGTTCAGTAGGAATCACAATCATAGGAAAGACTGCTAACCTGACAGTTGTGCAGAAAACCATCATTGACACCCTCCATAAGGAGGGAAAGCCTCAAAAGGTAATTGCAAAAGAAGTTGGATGTTCCCAAAGTGCTGTATCAAAGTACATTAATAGAAAGTTATGTGGAAGGGAAAAATGTGGAAGAAAAAGTTGCACAAGCAGCAGGAATGACCCCAGCCTGGAGAGGGTTGTCAGGAAAAGGCCATTCAAAAGTGTTGGGGACTTTCACAAGGAGTGGACTGAGGCTGGAATCAGTGCATCAAGAGCCACCACACACAGACGGATCCAGGACATGGGCTTCAAATGTCGTCAGAAGCATCTTACCTGGGCTAAAGAAAAACAGACCTGGTCTGTTGTTCAGTGGTCCAAAGTCCTCTTTTCTGATGAGAGCAACTTTTGCATCTCATTTGGAAACCAAGGACCCAGAGTCTGGAGGAAGAATGGAGAGGCACACACTGCAAGATGCTTGAAGTCCAGTGTGAAGTTTCCACAGTCTGTGTTGATTTGAGGAGCCATGTCATCTGCTGGTGTTGGTCCACTGTGCTTCATTAAGTCCAGCGTCAATGCATCCTGGTCTACCAGGAGATTTTGGAGCACTTCATGCTTCCTTCCCCAGACAAGCTTTATGGGGATGCTGACTTCATTTTCCAGCAGGACTTGGCACCTGCCCACACTGCCAAAAGCACCAAAACCTGGTTCAATGACCATGGGATTACTGTGCTTGATTGGCTAGCAAAGTCGCCTGACCTGAACCCCGTAGAGAATCTATGGGGCATTGCCAAGAGAAAGATGAGAGACATGAGACCAAACAATGCAGAAGAGCTGAAGGCCGCTATTGAAGCATAACACTTCAGCAGTGTCACAGGCTGATAGCTTCCATGCCATGCTGCATTGAGGCAGTAATTGCTGCAAAAGGGGCCCAAACCAAGTACTGCGTACATATGCATGCTTATACTTTTTAGAGGTCCGATATTGTTCTATGTACAATCCTTGTTTTATTGATTGCATGTCATATTCTAATTTTCTGAGATTGAGGATTTGGGATTTTCATGAGCTGTAAGCCATAATCATCACAATTATGGCAAATCACAGCTTGAACTATCTTGCTTTGCATGTAATGACTCTATCTCATATATTAGTTTCACCTTTTAAGTTGTATTACTGAAATAAATGAACTTTTGCACGATATTCTAATTTTTCGAGTTTCACCTGTATATTACCCTACTCCCAGTGGTCTCCATGATAAGAAATTTAGTGCACAGGTGGCTGACTGAACCTTAGTCCATGGCAGCTTCCTCAGCCAATCACAACTGAAGTGCTGGTTCAGCTTTTTTTCCCATAACATATAAGTCCAATCTCTCTTATTGGCTGTTATATTTTGCAATAGATACAGTATTTCTCTTTGGAAATTCTCTCTTCTTCAATGTAAGTTTTTAATTGTATTTCTCTTGGTTTTAATTTAACAACTCTGATATTCTGTTCAGATTCACAACCATGACATAACTGAACATATAGGAGAAACAATGTCCATTTGCATTGATCTGCTTTTGCCAATTCATTCCTACTGTGAATCATATTGCTGGTCTCATTTTACCTTTAAAGGTATGGGTTTCCAAGTTATCCCTGGTTTCACCTTTTTTCAACAGTGGCATACTCTATTGCAGCATTTTAAAATAAGAGATTAGGTTTTTAAAATCTTTAGCAGATGACTTGCTGTTCCCAGAGCAATAGGCTCCCCATTCTCACTGCATTTTCTGCTGGTTTCTTTTTTAGAGTCATGCATGAACCTCTGCCACAACAATGGCACAGCTCGTTTTAATCTATTAGTCTCTATATGCTGTTGTAGGCTTAATCATATTTGCTTTTACTCAAAATTTCACAGAGTAGCCAATCTCTCAAGCTCTTACTTAGTCCATCAAATATGCAATATACAGCTATCCCCCCCTTTTTTTAGTATTTTGGGTTCAGTTGTATATGTTGCAATGGGTATTCACTCTGTTTGCATTCACAAAACCTGAAACATTGTGCAACCAATAATGATTTGGGTGCCAAATGTTCCTGCATTATTTTTACTGGTTCTGCAAGGCTGTATGGCAACAGTTTTTGGGTGCACTTAATTAAACTGTGTGCTGTATGCTTTGTTTCCCATAATATCCGGAGACTGAGCAGCTTTTTTTTTTACCAATTTTCATATTTGCCTCAAAGAATTATTCAGATCTCTCATTATATCACAGGAGTGTCAAACTCACATCATCATGGCACCATCATGTGACCAGGGTGCTATCGGTTCTGCCCAGTTCTGTAGAACCGGTAGCTCTGAAGAGCAGCAGACACCGAACTGGTTCTGTGTTTGCTGCTGTTTGGCTCACCTGCCCACCCGGGCTCTTACCTGTCCTTTATTTCCTGCTTTTTCAACCTCAGCTCCTTTGTGCAGCACAGCTGAGGTTGAAAAAGCAGGAAAAAAGAGGCTTTTCAAACACTGCACCCCTGTGCACAGCACTTTTCAGCTGTCCGGGCGGCACAGCTGATGGTTTTTTTACATGTGCGCACAGTGCACGTTAGGCACATGCCAAATGCAGTCACCGAACCACTAGTAACACCGGTTGAATCCCACCCCTGCATGTGACATATTGGGACTTTTACCCCCTTCGTTAAACAGGTGTGGGCATGGCTAGCGCATGACACATCCAGGCCGTGGGCCGTGAGTTTGACAGCCCTGTTATATCATCTCCAGCTATCTGCAGATGTGTGGACTTCAACTCCCAGAATTCTAAGCCATGACAATGTTGGCTAAGAAGTCTGAATTTTGAAGTCTATCTGTCTGGAAGTTGATCAGATTGGGAAGTACTGTTCTATAAAAGTTAACTCCTGCAAACCAAGTGTCATAAAGGCAAAGCAATCAAGCAACAATAAAAAGATCACAGGAATGCTTAATCAACCAACAACACTATTAACCCAATACACTGCAATTACTTTCACTCTTGGTTTTTCATTTTGAAGGAGATGAGATTTATTAATTGCAAGAAAAATACTCCATATATTTGAGATGAAATAGCATATGAGAAGGCCGGATCAAACAATTGTTCTTTTTAATTTATTGAATGCAAATGTTTTAAACATAGCTATACCGCAGCTTTCATCGTCACAAATTTCAGAGTGATTGAAAACAAAATAAGTAAAACAGCAGTAAGCGCATTCCAAATAGCCAGAAATGAGAAGTGCTATTAAAAAACAGTTTAAAATAACAGGCCATATCAGAAGAAGCCAAACTGTCCCTAGTTGTTCAACCAACTTCCCCTTGAAGATTAGTAGGTTAATAGAATAGCCAGCACAGTGTAAATTTCTTTCAGAGCAAAATGGCTCCAAATCTCTCATTTCTGGCTTTTATTTGAACTAGGCCCACAGTTTTTCTATCTGACATACTGTATATGAAATTATGTCTTCATATGTCTGTGTAGATTCTCAGTCATCCAGGTCATAGTTGTCTCAAAAGTATTTTTATTCCCCCTTGAAAAGGCAGCTGGATTGTTTTTTCCTTGAAGAGGAGGAAGAAGAAAATGTTTCACTTCTCATCCAAGAAGTTCTGATGGCAGAGATCCTTCATACATAGTCTAAATATCAATTCTTTATTGCCAAATGTTAATTATTAGTTTTCAATATTTACAAATCAAAGTTATTTTTAAACTAAACAAATAAGGGAGGAGATTGCAAAAGAATTCTTAAGAATATCTCTGACGCCCCAAACCAGATTCTGAACATTTTGGAAAAAAGTCAACAGCATTGTTTTGGTTCCTGGAATCTGAATATTACACTTAGAGACATAGAGAGCAGCATTTGATTTTCTGTGTAATTATGTGATTGTTTGTGAATTAGGTTTCTTCCTGAAAAAGAAAAATCAAGAGTTTAGGAACTTTTTTGTATTTACTTACGATGGAAAACATTAGCTAAGCATGCTGTGTGATCAGAAATCCTGGGAGCCATTTTCTCAGTCCATCAATACATGACTTGATTAGAAAAAAAAACTATTGAAAAAGTTCAAGAGTTAATGTGACTAGTTGATTATATTTACAAACTTTCCAAGATAATGCTAAATTAAAAAAAATACCTTAAATTGGTGGTGGGTTTTTTTACATGTTATCTGCTTAGACTTTTATTGTTAGTGAGATTGAATGCTCTTTAGAAGATTTAAATGGCCTTATGAAACAAATAAAAGTAAATAAAATCATAATTACATTCATTCTCAGTCTGTCCAATCACCAGGTAGATAAACATCTTATAGTAAACAAATATGTTAAATAATATTGTTATGTATGTAGGTTTGAATGTTATTGGTTTAGTTTGAATTGTTCTTGTAAAATGTCAAATAAGATTGGTTTAAATAGTGTGGGAAAACCCTGCACTCTGATTGGCTGGCAACTACGGCTACTGGCTATAAGAAGCAGCCGTAGCCCAGCCAAGATGGGTCCATTCGAGCTGTAGTCACTTAATAAACTCTTCACTGAAGCTCTTCGCGTCTGGCTCTTCATGCAAACTTAACACTGGCGACGAAGTTGGGATTGCCCTGAAGAAGAGACGACACGGAAGACAAGCAGAAGAGCGAGATGGCTGCGCTGAACACCCCCCCAGCCCCGTTCGATCCGGCGGCAGAAGACTGGGAATCGTATGCGGATCGCTTCCAAATGTATTTGGAAGGAAACGACCTCGCCGACATCCCCGAGAAGCGGAAGAGGGCGGTATTTCTCACACACTGCGGTCCGGCAGTCTTCAAGATGGCGAAGGCATTGGCGGGAGCTGCAGAGCTGAAGGTAATGGAATGGCCTGATTTAGAAAAGCTTTTAAGAGCCCATTACGCCCCACAAGTATCATGCCTCATTAAGAGACATGAGTTTTACCGTCGGGATCAAGGGGAAAGCGAAAACATTAACGACTTCATGGCAAGTTTAAGGGACATTGGGGGTGCTTGTGAGTTTACCAACTTAGAAGAGGCCATGCGTGATCGGTTTGTTCTAGGCCTTAAAGATAAGGTCTTACAGAGCAAATTACTAATGAAACCTAAGATCACGCTTAAGGAGGCCATAGAAGAAGCTGTTTCAGCGGAAGCAACCAAGTCCTCAGCAGCAGCCATAAAGAAAATTAACAAGGCCTCAAGCCATTCTGATGTGGAAAAGTCCACAACAACCCACTGCGAGCAAATAGAGTCTGATTCAGACTGTAGTGAGGTGGAGGAAGGAATTTATAGACTCAGAATGGAGAAGAAAAGGAAAGACCTTGGAAGAAAGAGGCAAGAATTTTATTGCAGAGGCTGTGGGGGCCACCCCACACTGAATGCAAGTTTTTAGACACCATCTGCCTACGTTGTGAGAAAAGAGGTCACCTAGCAAGAGTCTGCAAATCATCCAGAACTCCACCTAGTAGGAAGAAATTTCCTGAGAAAGAATTCAAGCCCAACAATTTCAGTGAGAAAATGGGGCAACTCAGAAGCAAATGGGAAGAATGAAACTCATCAAACAGTCACCATTGGTCATTCTTCAACCTTGAGAAGCAGAAAAGTACATGTGAAGGTACTCATTGAAGGAAGGCCTTGCCAAATGGAAGTGGACTCAGGCTCCTATTTATCTATGGTGTCATGGGACTCTATTCACAGGCTACTTCCCAACATTCAGAAGAAACATTTCCAGAAGCAAGCACTGACTCTTAAAGACTACCAAGGGAACAAGATTCTAGTAGTTGGAACAAGAGAATTCAACGTGAAGTTTAAAGGCCACACCAAACGTTTGCCCCTACACTCTGATTGGCTGGCAACTACAGCTGCTGGCTATAAGAAGCAGCCATAGCCCAGCCAAGATGGGTCCATTCGAGCTGTAGTCACTTAATAAACTCTTCACTGAAGCTCTTCGCGTCTGGCTCTTCATGCAAACTTAACAAATATATTTATAAATAATCTGAAATCTTTTATACATGAATTTCTTTAGCACACTGCTCTTCTTTTACCTTCTACAGTTAACCAAGGAGTGGTTCACATTTATTTTACCTTTCAAGAACGCTCACCTCTCTTCATTCAACAATGAACTGGTTGTAAGCACATTCTTGCTAATGAAATTAATTTAGAATCCAGCATTGTCTTTTGTCATATTCACCAATTTCTTTCTAAAAAGAGTGTGCTCCTTGACACACAAATGTTGCTCTTTGCCGTCTGGTTAGTTTCTGCCCCAAGGATTTTCTTTAGAGGCTGTGTGTAGGCAAAGGATCACACACAGCTGCCCATCTGTTTAAGATTCAGCAGACCTAAGGCAATTTGTGCAATCTGATTTGTGTGCCTCAGAGTAGCAGTTTCATTTAGTTTTCACCCGAATGATCGGTAATTGCTATACGTTAGGCATATCCACCAGCTCACTCACAAAAGAACTGGAAACTAGCTGGCTTAAGAAGAATGGATTATCTGATTGAAATAGCAAGCTCCAGTGTCTGAATGATCTGAGGTTACAAGCCTACAGATATTTACCTAGCAGTAAATCCTGTAATTGAGAACAGTGGTTCTTAGTAAGCAGACATACACAGAAATGCACTATAAGCTAAATGTTGATAGATGCAGTCAGGAATTCTAATACAATTCAAATCAACAATAATATGGTAACTCAAAATGAGCTGAGATTGAATGCAAAACTAAACTATTTCTGTTTTATGGTATACAATATATCACATTATAGTTATCAGCTGTAAATCTATCTCCTTTTTCAAACAAATAAATTATGAGTCACTCCACATATCGGTAATACCCATACTTATGTATATATATTTCCAGTAGAACGTAGTGATAGGAATGTCTGCATCTTGTTCAAAACTCAAGATGGTGGCTACATGTGCATTACACATAAAAACAGGCACAACTTCAGTTATAACATTGTAGCTACCATCTTGACTTTTTAAAAATTTTACCACATCCGGCAAATAAGCCTGGGTAAGTTGGAATATTTTTTTAGGTTATTAAAATATTTTATTTGAGCATTTACACCCTTATGAAGGCTCAGAAACCGTATCTCATTTTGTTTTCTTTAATATTTGTTGGCTTTCTTACTTTTTACTGCTCCTAGGCCTTGAAAGTAGCTTATCTATTGAAGTGAGATAAGGGGTATATTCCAAATATAGCTTTTCATTAGGTAAATGTGGTTAAAGACACTGAGCTTGGGAAGCTGAGACCTGTGTTCTGGGTGACAGAGTGAGTTCCCGATATTTGCCGCTCCTGCCCATCTAGAAGTTTGAAATCATGCTCATGCAAGCAGATAAATATCCCAAAGGCACTTTTTCAAGAGGCAACTGAACTTTCTGCTTTTTCTTTTTTGAAGACATTTCACTTCTCATCCAAGAAGCTTCAAAGCATTTTTGGGACAACCATGACCGGGATGGCTAAGAATCTCCATAGACATTAAGCAGATAAAATAGATACTGTTTCACTGGGAAGGTTACACCATTCCATGTGTGGAGCGCCAACTTGCCACAACCAACTCAGCATGGCCAACTCACCACAGCTGACTTGCCACAGGCAACTCACCACAGCCAACTCACTGTGGGGCAACTCGCTGTGGCCAACTCACCACAGGACAACTTACTGCGGGACAATTCAACAATTTAAGTATTTAAAATAATTTTAAAAATAATTTAATTTTTGTCATTCACATTTTATTTT
Organism: Naja naja; assembly: GCA_009733165.1. Taxonomy (NCBI): domain Eukaryota; kingdom Metazoa; phylum Chordata; class Lepidosauria; order Squamata; family Elapidae; genus Naja; species Naja naja. The sequence goes on along the minus strand of CM019148.1, from coordinate 168,504,589 downwards.
GCCCCTCCTTTTGCACTCTTTCTTTAATGAGCCTATTCCACCATTACTTCAATATTAATGTAACTCTTGTCCTGTGGCAAGTTGTCATATGGTGAATTGGCCATAGTGAGCTGATCGAGGCAAGCTGGTTGTGGCAATTTGGCCTTGGTGAGTTGGCTGTACCAGGTTCACTGTACCAAGTTGTCCTAGACCACGGTTGTCAAACTCATGACATCACGTTGCCATCACATTACATTTCATGATGTTTTTTCTCTTTATGAGGCGCATAAAGGTATGTGATGCATCTGGCACATGGGCCACCAGTTTGATACCCCTGACCTAGACCCTTCCATGTACCTCGACGTATAATTATGCTGGCCACATAACCACAGAAATGTTTCCAGACAATGGTGGCTCCCTCGGCTAAGAAACAGAGATGAGCACCACACCCCAAAATTGGACACAACTGGACTAGGGAAACTTTTACCTTTATTCTAAGAAAAGAGATCCTGTCATGGGAAAAAGGATGATTTGAGGATGAAATTGGGTGAATGGGTAAGTAGGTGATGCTGTAAAGGAGAGGCTGATTGTAATATATACAATCTGTGCTGGAAGAAGGGGGTCTTTGTGGCTGACCACCTAACAGCTTACTGTTGTTGTTCTTAGGTGAAGTATGAAGAACTTAATTTCATATGTCTGCCTGCTTTCTTGATCTCAGCTCAAATAGATTCAGAATAAAATATTCTAACAATAACATGCAGTAAAATCTTAATTATTACATTTAGTCAGTGTTCTTTATACATGAAATTGTTTCCATTTTCCTCTCATTTCTGCTCTAAGCAAGCTTGAGTCCTTCCAACATCTGCTGGCATCTGCTGATTTGATAGACTATCCATTATACCCTCAATCTCTCATTTGATGTTTTCCCAATTAAACCCAGAGTATGGAGCATGAAAGCCAGCAACAACGCAACACTCACAAGATTTCTATTGAAAATACACTTTCCTAGCACTGCTGATTTGCTTTCATGAAGAGAAGAAGCTGAGTCTGGGTTCTCAACATTTGCTGCAGTTCCCTCAGATAACCTCTGCATCACACCCACCTGCAGAGCAGACCATCTTGACAATGCTTTGCAAAGCAATAAATGCTCACAAACTCATAGAGGAAAATCTATGGATTGTGTGTGGATGAGGAAAGAGAAACTTTTTAAAAAACTTCTCTTTAATCCTTTGTTTCCCGTTTATCTGAATTTGAATTCATGGGTGTCATGGAACAAGAGAAAAATGAGCTATTTATTTATTTATCCAAGACAAATGAGTGCTGGTTGCCTAATCTTACGCAGTAGGTGAGTGGATGGGTACTATTTCCTCCACTTATCTACTGGCTGATTTAGCTGATATGTGATTTAAAATTCATACTCTTCTGATTAGCATTAGTGAAAAGATTGATTTTGACATTGATGCCAAAAGAGAACATTTATTCTTTTATTGAATTCATATACCCATCCATTTGCCAAAGAGACTATAAGTGGCTAACAAGACATTTAAACAATAGAGAGTAATCTTCATCATCCTCTAACTATCAGCCATGTTAATACCATGTTCTGAGATTGCAATGAGCATCCTGGTACTGTTGGAATAATAATGGAATATAAATTTAATAAACATTTTTTCTTCATTTGCTTGTAATATTTAAAGTAGCCTAACAACCGGCAAGAAATGAAAAGGTTGTAATAAGCAGCAGCGATGGCATTTTATAATGGAAGAACTAATTTTGTCATTATGGGTACCTGAGCACAAAAGTTCTGTATGGGGAAGATTAGGCTTAGGTGTGGTTAACTACAGGTGCTGCCTCTGTAGAAGTTGTGGCTTATCACTGATCAGAAACATTTGTACTGGCTAGTACGTAGATGTCCATGCAAGATAGAGCGTATAACCAGGTAAAAAAGAAGTGCATGAGAGACTAATACCTTATAGCTACGTTGTATATGCTTGGGTTAAATTTTTGAATTAGAAATCTATAAGAGTTTGTTAGGGGATTTTAGGGTTAAATATGGATGGTTCGTTACCTTTCTCTACTGTGAAGTTATCAGGAAAGAGTCTGAGCCCAGTGGATCCAATGCAAGTTATTTATTATTGTAAACAAAACACAAAAAGCAATAAAATAAGTTAAAAGGTTATTTCAGTAGTCAGTGTCCATTTGTTTCTTCTTAGAGTCTTTTCTTTTCTTCTTGTGGCAGTCACCTATGTGAGTGGAGTCCCAAAAATCCTCCTTGTGGTATGAGGTAGGATCCTTCCAGCTGCATGGTCCCAAGCAGCTGGAACATCAGTAATGGTGGAACTGGCTAGATGCCACGAGGCTAGCCCTTTAAATAGTCCAGAGCCAGGTGAGGTGGGGCTTGGCAAAGCCTGGGAAAATCCTAAATCACAGCTGAGCTGTGATTGGTCCATCTGTTTCTATTGTTATCTGAGGAGGGGGCCAGGAGAAAGAGCACAGCAATCTCATGGAAAATTCCTTTTCCACAGAGTTTGTGAGGAAAGGTTGTGTGTGGCCAGCACCTATCTCTGCTTTGCTTATTTGGGCTTCATTGCAATTTTCTGATCCTTCACAAGTGTTGTCCTTCTATTGCACCTGGCTTGCGAACAAACTTCTTAATTTCTAACTATACGGATGTTCTGGGGGAGACATCTGTAGATGTTTAATGCTGCACAAAATGAACAAGGCCAATCAAATTTAGGTGGTGGTGGTGGGGAGATTATTCCAGAGGGTGAGTGAGGGATACTTCCTACAAACAGCAGAATGACATGGAGCGTGTCTAAGCTGTAAAAGTGTTTTGGACAAAACAGAAGTCTATTGGCAACCATTGTGTCTCACAAAGTAGTGATGTTACATCGGCACACTGTGATGCACCCATAACTATCTGTCCCCCTACACACACTGGACCAGTGGATGCTTCTGACAGGTCTTCAAGGGAAACCCATTGGGGCTACATTGCAGTAGTCCAATTGGGAGGTGACTCAGGCATGAATGACCATGTCCATGAAAGGATGTAATTGGCACACCAGTTGAAGTTGTACAAAGGCTCTCCTGGCCACAGCTGCCACCTGCTCCTCTTACCACTTTTCTGCTTTGCTAGCAATGAAAGCCTGTTTCCTTTCCATTTATTCTGTAATTGGCAGGACAGTGCTGAATGGAACTGCTTTTGGGACTTATTGCAGTCCAATCACAACTGCTGTGGACAAATAAAGATGGGTCAGGGTCATTCACATGGAGGTCCATGAGCTATGGAATGTATTTCTATCTCCCTTCCTTTTTGGGAAGAAACTCTGCAAGACTGAGGTTTTGTGGCAGAACCAAAGCAAGCAATAGCAACTGTTTGGAGGGAGGGGACATTGTTTACTTGGAGGGGGAAGATATTTATTTTTTGAAGCTGATGGAGCTAAGAGGAGGTTTAATTCACAATCTACAAATACTGAGAAAATATTCTGTTTAAATGCATTGATGTATTCCAGCAACAATATATTACATAGAAAATACAATCTGAATATAAGTTTTAAGCACCTTTAAACAAGTATAAAGCATATTTTAAAACTAATTAATGAGGGCTCTGCTTCCCCCATTCTGTCTCTCCCCTCCCACTACCAGGATGTTGTTACCTGATGCTTTTGATATATTAAGGCGTGCGTCTCCAGAATTCTTCACCTTTGCCACTTATTCATATGGTTTCCATAGCCACTCATCTTAACACAGTCATTCAACAGGAATGTAAGGAAAGAGAAGAGAAGGTTACCATTGGGGTGATCATTTTTTTGCCTTCCCCAGGTCTGTGGGAGAACCTGAGGGGATCACCTAGATGAATATTTCATCGTTTGAATAGGAAGCCAGAGTAGCTAAGTAATCCTGTGAACAATTGCATTTTTTAAAAAAATTGATGGAAAACTCTGAAACTGGAATAATTTTAGAAGCAAAGATGTTTAATGTTAGTAATGGCACAACCACTGCCAATAGGTATACCGTACACATGGCCTAATAACCAATAGAAAAGACATATTTCTCCCCAGGGACAAAACAGGGCAATTAGAATACTATTTAATCATCTAATTATGCAGCAGTTTCTCTAGAAGAAAAACATTAACTACAGTGGTTAAGATGGAGCATACATTTTACTTAAAACATCTGTCCTACCATTTATGAAATGTGACTTCCATAGCAGTTGGACAGTCAGACTTTACACTGTACTCATCATAGGGCAAATAGCCGTTCCCTTTTGCAGTTTTCACATTCCAAAACAGAAACAAGCATCTTTCAAAATCTTTCTCATGCAAAATTCCAGTTATCAGACTTAGAAATTTCATCGCGAACCAAGGCATACGCTTGGCCTAGCTCTCAGCCTAGCAATCTGCTAGTTTGGCATGTTACCAGCTGCAAGAATTTCTTGCCAGTTTAATTAGGGACATAAATGCCAATCCCAAATTGGTTTCAAATATATAAGTGGCCTGATTATGCAGTGAGTCAACCTTTTCCCCTTGGAATCAGATACCTTCCTCATTACTCCCTTAATGCTATAGTCTTCTTTCCACCAGAGCATTAGAGATACCAAAAGGTCACAGAGTTCTGCAATCATTTGGGAAACCTTTGGGCACTGCATTAAATGCAAGTATGTAATATCCATTCATCCCACCCACCCATTCATCCATCCATCCATCCAGAATTTGCTCGTATCAAGATGACACTTTCTATTCCATTTCGGTTAAAGTACCATCTTCTGCAGCAAACTGAGAATTAGCAGTAAGCCAGTCAATTCTACGAGTTATTTGTTACTTTTTATTGGACTTATATGCCGCCCCATCTCCGAAGACTCAGGGCAGCTCACAGTTAAAACATACAAATACAATAAATAATTAAAAAGAATTAAACCACTATAAAGTCCAATAAAACCGAATTAAAAAGTTAAAACTATCCCATACCCCCCGTGAGGTAGTCACAGCCCAGCTTGGTCAAATAGCCAGGTCTTCAAATCGCGGCGGAAGGTGTAGAGGTCAGGGGCCAGATGGAGGTCCAGAGGCAGTTGGTTCCATAAGTCGGGGACCGCCACAGAATAGGCTCGCCGATGGGGGACCGCCAGCTGACATTGACTTGTTGACGGGACCCCGAGGAGCCCCTGTCTGTGTGCCCGTACAGGGCGGTTGGCACTCGATATCAGCAGGAGGCTCTCACTAAATATTGTGGACCCATGTCATGTAGGACTTTGAATGTTAAAGCCAAAACCTTGAACCTCACTTTCGGAGCGCAATCGGCAACCAATGCAGGTCGCGCGGAGGGGGTATATGGGAGAATCGGGTAACTCCCATCACACCCGCGTGGCGCATTCTGCACCAGCTGCAACCTCCGGATGGTGTGCAGGGCAGTCCTAAATAGAAGCGTTGTAGTAGTCAGTCGCGAGGTAACAAGGGCATGAGTGATTGTACGCAGGGCATCTCGGTCCAGAAACGGCGAAGCTGGCGAACCAGCCGGACCTGGGCAAAGGCCCCCTGGCGACAGCCCCCACCTGCTCCTCCAGTTGGAGCCAGCGTCCAGGAGGACCCCAGGTTCCATGCCCTATCCACAGGGCAACACCACTCCCCCTATGGTCAGCGATGGACACTCTTGACTGGACGAGATGCCGGTATGTACAGCCACTCAGTCTTGGCCAGGTTGAGCGAGCATGTTTCCGTCCATCCAGATCTGTACCGATCCAGACAGCGAGTCATCACGGGAGGCATCACTGATTTGGTTTGGGGTGGAGATGTATAACTGGGTATCATCAGCATACTGATGATACCTCACCCCAAAACCATGAATGATCTCACCCAGCGGTTTCATGTAGATATTAAATAAAAGGGGGGAGAGGACCAACCCCTGAGGGACCCCACAAGTGAGCGTCCTCGGGGCAGACCTCTGTCCCCTTGACAACACCGATTGCGACCGCCCAGAGAGGTAGGAGGAGAGCCACCGAAGAACAGTGCCCCCCACTCCCAGCCCCTCGAGGCGTTGCAAAAGGATATCATGGTCAATAATATCAAAAGCCGCTGAGAGGTCTAATAGGACCAGGACAGAGGAAAAACCCCTGTCCTGGGCCCTCCAGAGATCATCCATCAGTGCGACCAATGCCGTCTCCGTGCTGAGACCAGGCCGGAAGCCCGATTGGTACGGATCTAGGTAGTCTGCTTCATCCAGGAAAAGTGGAAACTGCTGAGCCACCACACTCTCAACAACCCTCGCCAAAAACGAAGTTGGAGACTGGACGGAAGTTGTCTAACACGTTCGGGTCCAGGGCAGGCTTCTTCAGGAGGGGCCTCACCCGCCTCTTTCAAGGCGGAGGGAAGACACCCTCCTTTAACGAAGCGTTGACCACTGCCCAGAGCCAACTGCAGGTGACCTCCCTGGCGGCATAAGCCAGCCAGGAAGGGCACGGTCCAACAAACATGTGGTGGAACTCAGACGCCACATAATCCTGTCCACTTCATCCTCGGAAACAGGGTCGAACTCAGCCCAGATCACATCAGCCAGACTACTTGCACCACGATCCTCAGACCACTGCAAGGTGGAGCACAACCCGCCCCGAACCCGCGCTATCTTATCTGACAGATATTGACCAAATTCCTCAGCCCTTCCCTGGAGAGGGTCCACCACCTCCCCCGGATGTAAGAGGGAGCAGGTGGCCTAACAGGCGCTGGGCGGTTATCGCGGACGCTATGAGGGTGGAGAGATAAGACCTTCTCACCACCCCCATAGCTACCAGGTAAGTCCTTATATGGGCTCTTAACTGGCTCGATCGGCTTGGGAGCGGGTGGCCCTCCACCTGCTCTCTAAACCCGTCCGATGGCACTTCATCTCCCGGAGCTCCTCAGTATACCAAGGAGCTACCCGGATCTACGCGTGTGAGGGGCGCATGGGACAACCCTGTCGAGGGCAGCCTCAGCAGCCTGCTGCCAAGCAGCCGCCAGGTGCTCGGCAGAGTTGTAGGCAAGGGAAATGGGGAAAAACCCCAGTTCCGCCTGGAACCTTTCAGGGTCCATTAGGCGTCTGGGGCGGAACCATCTAAGTGGCTCCTCATCCCAGCAGTGGGGGGCCCTGTTGGAAGACAGCCAGGAGATAGTGATCAGACCATGGACGGGCAGTGTTGTACAACTCGCTGCCCTATATCCTACGCCACTGTTCGAGACAAAAACCAGGTCGAGAGTGTTTTCCCCCTTGTGAGTCGGGCCTTGAATTAACTGGGTCAGGCCCATGGTCCCCATGGAGTCCATGAATTCCTGGGCCAAACCGCGACGTTCCCCAAGGAAGGCAGATTGAAATCACCCAGGACCATAAGCCCCGGGAGATCCACTGCCACCCCCGAGAGAACACCGAGAAACCCAGGCAGGGTTGCTGCCACACAGCTGGGGAAAATGCCTTCAGGGGTTTTGATGGGTGAAATGCCTTCAGGTTTTTTTTTCTCTGATGATACTCAATTTGCACTGGTGATCACACCCTATAGAGCAAAGGGTCAGGCACTGTGGCCTTTTAGTTACAACTAGAATTCCTTATTCCTGGCTACTCTTACTGAGGAAAAGTGAATTCTGAGGGCAACTGGGTATCCATTCCTCTTCAGATGAGGGCAGAAATTGATTCTTTGGCATTTGGAATCCATATTCTAACAGTATTAAATTCATGTCAAAGCTAGAAAAATGAGTAAAATTACTACTATTTTAAAAGAAGCAGCCTAAAACTATAGGGCTACTCAAGCGATTTCTGCTCTTGTAGACTGTGAAAATTTGACTTTGTTGGCTGGTACTTTCCCAAAAGAGGAATAGAAGCAGGGGAAGTAATAGTTGTTCTTTTGATTGAAGGTTAATAATATACTGTACTTCAACATAGAGTCCTTTGGTTGTTCCCAGATTTTGACTCTAAGGTCTCCCATACTACAGGGTGTGATGTTGGGGATATTCACGGATATTCTATGAAGCAACACATTTGGTGTTTTCAACAATATAAAAACAGAGATAGATAGATAGATAGATAGATAGATAGATAGATAGATAGATAGATAGATAAATGATAGATAGATGATAGATAGATAGATAGATAGATAGATAGATAGATAGATAGATAGATAGATGTAAAGTTGATTGATAGGGATGATAGATAGAGGTAGAGATAGCGATAAATAGATAATTATATATTCTGCCCTTCACTGCTTGGTCCCTCCATGGTTAAATAAAGCAACTGAAATACCAGTCTGTCAGCTTAGAAGCACAGCAATTCTGCAGTTCACAAGTAAAAATTATTGTGTGAGAACTCCGATAGTTTTTTCTAATGCCAGGATATAAACCTCTAACCATAAAGGTTTATAATGGACTTTCTGACACAGCCATCATTTTTCAGACACAGCCCAGCATTACTGTAATATAAGCAGAATCAGGAAAACAGAAGTTTGAGTTTTCATTTGAGCTCAGAGACCCACTGTGTCCTTTCACAAGAGCTCCACAGATATGTGTCATAAAGTACTAAGGGGAAGAGATTTTATTTATTTATTTATTTGATTTGTCAATTGCTTACAAGATAATAGGTATAAGTATAAACATAGTTATGAATACATGAAATGGATACATATAAGAAAAATAAAAAGAAACAATAGGACAGGACGGTAGCACGTTGTCGCTTATGCATGTCCCCTACAGACCTCTTAGGAAAGGGGTGAGGTCAATAGCAGACAGTCTAAGGTTAAAGTTTTTGGGGTTTGGGGAAGAAACCACAGAATCAGGTAGAGTATTCCAGACATTGACCACTCTGTTGCTGAAGTCGTATTTCCTGCAATCAAGTTTGGTGCAGTTTACCTTGAGTTTGTATCTATTGTGTGCTCTTGTATTGTTGTGGTTGAAGCTGAAGTATTCATGCAAAAGGAGATTCAGAATAGGAGGGGCTTCCTGCTCTTTGATCACAAAGTGGCACACTTCTCAAATTTCCTAGGCTGAAAGAATTTCCAATCTGAACCTGTATATTAGGTGTGTACAAGACATCTCTTGGAAGGCAACCTTGACATTTCCAGTCATTTGTGAAGAATGAATCACCAACGGAAAAACAAAAAAGAGTTCTCAACTGCTTTTTGTTTTCTTTCTGCCCACTCCTCCACCACAGCTTTCTCTCCTGCAGCCCATTTCTGAAATTGCCTTCTCTTTTTTTAGTTCTTTTGCCCATCCCCTATCAATCTCTCCTTTTCATTAACTCTCTCTCTCTCTCTCTCTCTCTCTCTGTGTGCGCGTGAAAGAGAGACTCTGTTCCTCTCCCTCCCTTTCTGTCCTTCCTTACCGGTTCATGAAATAGCAATAGTGACTAAGCTTTCTTTTGCTCTCTGCTTGAGGGATCCTTTTCTGTCCAGGTCTGCCTTAGCTCCCAGAGGCCTGCGTCTTTATCTTCCCTGTCACCTTGTCAACTGCTCCCAGTCTGTTGAACTCACAGAGACCTTCCATGCCATTCGAGCCCTGAACATCTGAGTCCAGATCAGTGCAACAAACATCTTTGTGCAGATCTCAGGTGGATAGACGCAAACTAAGGGAGCAATGAGTAAGGTCATAGGAATGGGGGTGGGGAAAGTGCTTTACACTCCTTTTATATTCCCATTCTGGACCTGCATTTCTGCCTCTGAGGTGAAAAGTGCCCTTGTCTAGGTCAGCTTCTGTATCCTACCAAGATATGGGAGAGCCACGTTTCCTCAGGGGCCACTGCTTTTTCTGGACTGAAGACCATCCTTGTTACGTCTTCGACCACCGTACCAATGCCACTCTCCAAAAATAAGAGCTGGAGTTGGGAATAAAACAAAATTTGATGCCATTTTATTTCTAGGACACTTTCGTTTAAGAATACTAAATACCATTAATGGGTTTACTCACCTGTCAGATATTTAACTATTTTTCACACCTGCCATATATTTAATAGTTTTTTTTTTACTTTTATTGCACGTAATTGCTGTTTGGAGAATTTCTGGGCAGAGATAAAAAAAAACACAAGATGGAGGCCACATCCCTACAATCAAGATCCCACCTGTTTTGTATATGCAGCAATATCATGATGACCATTTTGATTGTTTGGATCCCACTATGGATTCTACAGCTCTTGGTTTTGGATTGCACACCCATGTCTAGGAACACATGCATGTTACTGTGGTCTCAGATCCTTTGTCCAAAGACTAAACATTTCTGGATGGATTCAGCAATCTGGAAACAGCAACAGCAGTTAGACATTTATCTGCTGCTCTATAGTGCTTGACAAAACTCTCTATGTGGTTTACAAAGTCAGCATATTGCCCCCAACAATCTGGGTCCCTATTTTACCTCAGAAGGATGGAAGGCTCAGTCAACCTTGAGTGGGTCAGGAGAGAATTCCTACATTCTAATCACTGCATCACCACGGAAGGCTAGTCAGTATTTAACTCTTTCCATTCCAGAATTCAGTGTGACTAGGGTCTCACATATGTAGTATAGGATACCATTCAAGCTTCCTGGTCGGGGAAAAATCACAAGGAAAAATATTTGCAAAAAAGAAATGATAGGAAAAAAGTGAATTAACTGTTCGCACTGCACTGGTGTCTCAACTCCTATGGCGCTCTTCCAAATGGCTTTTCCTTTTTTCCAAAATACAAAATAAAACAAAAATGAACAAATCAAAGCCTTTCCATACAGTAGTCCATACGATATTTAGCTCTTAGTACCAAGATTTTTTAATAAGTTTTTAAAGTCTTTATAAGTTTCTTCTTGAGCTTCCCTTCTTCACACTCCTTTTTGCCAGCACAAACCTGAGCATTCCATCACCTGCAAGAAGACTGACTCTTTCAAGGTGTTGTGCAAAGCTTCCATCTGGCTTTCATGGTCAAAGCCTTTGCCAAGATGTCTGCCATGAAGTGGATTTCTGAAAAAGCCTCATCTATGAATAGAGTTTGGACATTTCTCCCATCACTATAGGCCAAATTCTGTGAGAAAGTTAAAACAGCTGCCCTTTTATGGAGCCTATAAAAAGGAGGACATCGAACAATCCTGAAAGAGTCTTAAAAAGAATCTTGGATCTCCACCCTTCATCATATTGCAGGCACATTTTCATCAGGCTCTCTCTGCATACAACTGCCTAAGAGCCAGTGAGTCATTAATTAACTGCCAAGGCAAGGCCTGCACTGATAAATACCTCTAGCATGCATCCTTCTGTGATTACAGCTTTCCTTTAGGCTGATTGTGCATTCAGAACAGCCAACTGGTTTGAACTTCCCCTCATAAAAATGCTCAGCTGCTATTTAACATTGCAACAAGAATTTGTTTATGTACCCAAACCTAGATTTTAAATATCCTCCTTCTTCTTGCTCTCTACCCAATTCCATTCTTTCCCCTTGAGCTTGAGGATATCGTCAAGCAAAAAGATGTACTCGGGGCTGGATTGGTGGCCCCGTTTTCTCTGTGTCTTTGTGGATTGACTGGCACTGCTGAACAAAAAGCCCCAAGGAGCGTGTGGTTTTTTTAGGCACCAAATCAGGGCATATCTTCATCAGCCTTGCTCAAAGGGCAGTATCAGAAGAGATACAGTCAGTCTACTTATTCTACAATGCCGTACAAGTTTTCCAGCAAATTCTAGTTGCTTTCAGATGGAAGGTTCTTGGCACCAAAAGGTTTCTGTCAAGTGCTCAGTTTTTCTGGCTGCCATTCAGCAGAATGACATTTCAAGCGGCATATAAGGTGGGACAGCAGCAATATCCTGACGTCCATTAAATAGCTCCCTCTATCTGAGGACTGGACGGAATGCACCACGGAGCTTTCCTAGAATCAATCCTGTGTTGCCTACAGTGGGGGTAGTTATGGCATCATCTATATGGGAATAATGTCCAACTCTTTGTCCAGTCAGCTTCAGTTTGTACAGGAGGGAGCAGAATGTGAGCCATTTTCTCCTTTGACTCAAGCAATGCATCATGAGCTGCTCTACGTTTTCTTCTTATTCTTTTCTAATGGGACCCCAGACATTTGTCTTCGTCCCCTCCCAATCAAATGTCCCAGCATAAAGCAAAGAGCTACATGATAAAAACATGACAGCTATATTGAGAGGGGGATCAAAATGCTCCCAGATCAAGACTTCTATTCCATTTATGCTCTGAGAATTAACGAATATGTTTTATCTAGTGATGCATCTATCCGAGAGCTCCACTGACATCTTGAGTGTGCCCACCAGTTTTCCCTTTGGGCCATCCATCAAATGAGACACATTTTTCAAGGTCATTTCACACTTTTGTAGCCTTCATTGACAATCTCATTGACATTTAATACCTCCAAGATCAACAACTACAAAGCAAAGTTCAAAACTAATTTTGTGGTTTGCTCACCATTTCTAGGGGATTCTTCAAAAATTAAGAAACACAGAAGTGACTGGGCAAGCCATGTTTTTCCTCTCATTTTCCCTTTGCAAATCCACACATTGACTATATCAGTTGGAAACTGTTCAGAGGGAGGGTAGATGAGATTGCCCTTTGTTCAATTTGATTTCATAACTGCAAGCTGAATGTTTCTATTATTCCTCCCTGAAGATTTTATTTATACAATATTACATTCTCAAATCAAGTTTAATTTTCAAAATGTGAACAACAGGAAAATGTTTTGCTCTTGGTTGCCAGCTTTAAGGGGGACTTTCCTTTCATGCTTTAATCATATCAAGACCTTGATTGAAAAGAATTGATTAAAGACTTCAGCAATTCAGCACAACTCATTAGTCAGTGCATTTTGCTACTTCCTTTATTTTTTAGTCATTCATCTCCCCAAGACTACCACTAAGTTTTCAGTAGCATTGGAAAAAAGCTACATTTTCTGATTTCTTAAATGATCTGCTTAACTCTTTGGTGTGTTTATCATTAAAGCCCACAGGAGGGTCATTACTATTAAAAAAAACCACAGTTGTATTTTTCAGTAGGTACAGATGAACTAAATGCTAATCAATTAGTGCAGGACAGGGAGAAAATGAGAGGATGAAAAATATTGGAGATTCATAAGAAAACAGCATCTCTGTCAGGTCAGGTAAAGGGTACATCTAGGTGGATCTCTTGCTTCCAACTGAGACCAATCAGACATTTCACAACCCCTGTAAGAATACAAGAAAGATCAGTTTCCACAGCAGCTATAGAGAGTGTATGTCATGGTTCTGAACAATGAACCCAATTGAATCAGGACTTGGAAGCTCCATTTAGGCTTGAAAGACCTTTTATTGAGTATTTGATTACTTCAGAGTAATAAAAATAATAGAAACTTCCCACCCACCCCCTCAGGTGTCTTGGGTCATGTTAACCAATCAGTCCAGCAGTAATTCCCCCTCAGTTCATTGAGCCAAGGTAGCGCAGTGGTTAGAGTGCAGTACTGCAGGCTACTTCTGCTGCCTGCTGGCTGCCTGCAATTTGGCAGTTCAAATTTCACCAGGTTCAAGGTTGACTCAGCCTTCCATCCTTCTGAGGTCAGTATAATGAAGACCCAGATTGTTTGGGGCAATATGCTCACTCTGTAAACTGCTTAGAGTAGGCTATAAAGCACTGTGAAGTAGTATATAAGTCTAAATGCTATTGGTATTGCCATGAACTTGGTTCACACACTGTGTCTAGTCGATGTTGTCTCTAGTGGACTCAGGCACCACATTTCTGTCCTTTCTAACTCCCTCCTCCCCCCACGAGTGGCAACTAAGAAACAAAAGGGAAGGAAATATGGTTTTGGCCAAAGTTGTTTTGAAGTTGACAAGGTACTCAAGGGGAGGCAGAACAACACAAACAGAATTACTGCTTTTGTAATCCAACCCAACCCCTGACTCTATTGCATGCACATTGTAACATCACGCACATGTATAAAAGGGCATAGCTTATGGCTGCTTTCATTATTTTGTCCAACGGGTTTTTGGAGATACTTCTGTTCTTTATTGTCTGCTTCAGTAACTGAAATTCAGAGATTCCCTTTGGCTAGACTCATGCAGACTAATGCAGATAAATTCTCTTGAACTTTAGTCCCCCAAATCACACAGAGTCTGATAAAGGAGAATTTATTTTGAAAATTCCTTTCAAGGAGAAAATACGATTAATGAAATTCTCACGGATGGAGTGTAATGTCCCTACACTTGGTTAGTGAGTTGGTGGCCATGAGCCATGGCTGGATCGCCTGCCCTTCTTTGTTCAAGCATCTCTCAGTAGTGTATATTCACTCTAGCTTTCTTGCCTTCCATTAAATCCCAAGGGAAGAATATCCATGGGACCGAAAACTATGCAGACTCCTTCCAAATGATTAAAAAATGGAGGGGGGGGGAGAAACAGCCCTAGCAGCAGCATCAGTCCCTAAGCTTTCTTCTCTCATAAAGTAAGCTCAAGATCACTGGTAAGACAGTAGGATACAGAAACAGGAAAGAACACTTCTCAGAATGTTCAAGACACATTTCAGGAGAACACTGACTGCCAATGAACCTATGTGGCCTCGTGTAGCTGCTGAGAACAGTAGCTGTTAATAGACCCTCTTATACATTTGTCCAATACCATTTTGAAGCCATTTAACTTGGATTCCATTCCAAACTGCTTTTGCATGATCACGTAGGATGATGCAATGATTTTGGCCTACCATCTTGGGTTATAAAAATCAGAAACAGCACAAAATCATCTCCATATAGTATAGAAATAATCTCTGGCAGATGTGATGAACACCTGAAAAGAAAATTTGATGTGATCCTACCCACATTTACTGCCAAGGGCCCTCTAAGATTGGTAAAATGCTGAGGAAATTCAAAAGCACATAATGGCTGGACCAGCTCATCCTGGAAAAAGAAAACCATCAGCTACTCCAATTCCAAACATTTCTAGGGCTTTTGAAGTCAAAACTGGAATCAAAACAAAGACTAAGCTTGGGAAAAGATCAATAGTCAGGAACTGAAACAAGAAGGTCACCTGCTCCCTGTAATGAGCAACTTTCTGGCCACAGTATTTTGGCTGAGCTGCACTTTCTGAACACTTATCAAATATACACATTGAAATAATCCAGAAGTAAATTAACACAGTCAAATGCCTTGCATGCCTCAAGCAAAGGATACATTTAGCACGTCAGCCAAAATTGTGTTATCAGTTTTCATCCCAGTAATAGCTTGAATGTATTACCTCTACCACTGAACTTCTTCCTTTTGGCACAGCAGGCTAAGGATCATTATCCTTATATTTATATATATTTTAACACATCAAATGTCAGTTTCCCGAATAAACTTGAGTTTGCAAAACTGTATTTGCATTCATTTCCATCCGATTATTTTATACTTAACATATAAAAAGCAACGTGTGTCCCCACTTGCTTTCAAAAAAGGAGGTGATAGAATTTTGCAAACTAAGAATTTTCTGTCTCTTGCACTGGAAGCAAAAATCTCAATGGGCTGCATAGGCTGTTATAATAATAATAATAATAATAATAATAATAATAATAATAATAATAAAAAACAATGTCACAACACAGTCGCTCAGATGGACCACTGGAACTTGTGTCACAACTACCATCTGCCTGTAGCAAAGAACTGGTGGGATCATAAGCCTGAAAAAGTGGTCGAAAATGAGCATGCAAAACTACTGTGGGACTTCCAAATACAGACTGACAAAGTTTTGGAACATAATACCCTGGATATCACGATTGTGGAGAAGAAAAAAGTGTGGATCGTCGACATTGCCATACCTGGTGACAGCAGAATCGATGAGAAACAACTTGAAAAAGTCACCAGATATCAGGACTTGAGAATCGAACTGCAGAGACTCTGGCATAGAAACCAGTGCAGGTGGTTCCAGTGGTACTCAGCACACTGGGTGCTGTGCCTAAAGACCTAGGCAAGCACTTAAAAACAATTGGCACTGACAAGATCACCATTGGTCACCCTATACCATTTCAGACAAATGGTTGTCTAATTTCTTCTTAAAAACCTCCAGTTTTAAGGTTGGAGCATCCTCAGCTTCTGGGGGCAAGTTGATCTACTGATTAATTGTTCTAATTGTCAGGAAATTTCTCCTTAGTGTCATGACTCCAGGGCTGACAGACATGGAGCCATGACACCAAACCAGGTCAAGGATGAACATGTACTCTACTCCATTATATAATCCCCAAATAGCACATATAGTGGCAGTATAGATGGGATGTGGGAGTTTCACTACAGACGGTTATTATAAACCCCGGATGTCAGGCAGTGAGAATGTCCAGAGAAAAATAATTACCTACCTGAGTAAAAAACAATTGTATAAATACAGCTCTGAGCTGCAGAGCAAGCCAGAGCTGACTTTGATTGCATGTCGATGGTCATTACCCCCTGTAGTAGAAGAGTGAAGCAAATAAACAAGCCCTTGAGAATCTGGTCGAAAATGAGCATGCAAAACTACTGTGGGACTTCCAAATACAGACTGACAAAGTTTTGGAACATAATACCCTGGATATCATCATTGTGAGAAGAAAAAGTGTGGATCGTCGACATTGCCATACCTGGTGACAGCAGAATCGATGAGAAACAACTTGGAAAGTCACCAGATATCAGGACTTGAGAATCGAACTGCAGAGACTCTGGCATAGAAACCAGTGCAGGTGGTTCCAGTGGTACTCAGCACACTGGGTGCTGTGCCTAAAGACCTAGGCAAGCACTTAAAAACAATTGGCACTGACAAGATCACCATTGGTCACCCTATACCATTTCAGACAAATGGTTGTCCAATTTCTTCTTTAAAACCTCCAGTTTTTAAGGTTGGAGCATCCTCAGCTTCTGGGGGCAAGTTGATCTACTGATTAATTGTTCTAATTGTCAGGAAATTTCTCCTTAGTGTCATGACTCCAGGGCTGACAGACATGGAGCCATGACACCTGGAAACCAGGTCAAGGATGAACATGTACTCTACTCCATTATATAATCCCCAAATAGCACATATAGTGGCAGTATAGACGGGATGCGGGAGTTTCACTACAGACGTTGCTTATTAGCCGTAAACCCCCGGATGTCAGGCAGTGAGAATGTCCAGAAGACGGTTATGTAATGCGACCTTAATTAACCTACCTGAGTAAAAAACAATTGTATAAATACAGCTCTGAGCTGCAGAGCAAGCCAGAGCTGACTTTGATTGCATGTCGATGGTCATTACCCCCCTGTAGTAGAGAGTGAAGCAAATAAACAAGCCCTTGAGAATCTCCGGGTGATCCCTTACTTTCGGCGTTTGGTGAATGGCGCTGACAGGAAAGTCAGCTCTACCCTTGGTGGTGCAGGCTGTTAATAGCCTAGCACTTAGCTCCAGCTGCCTGTAATTATTGCAGGCTCGTATCCCACCAGGCTCAAGGTTGACTCAGCCTTCCATCCTCTCGGGGTAGGTAAAGTGAGGACCCAAGATTGTTGGGGGCAATAAGCTGACTTTGTAAAAATGCTGCTTAGTAATAAGCAGGCATATACAATGGAAGGAAGGCTATTGCTGAGCGCATTGGGTTGTATCCCAAAACTGTGTCGCCCTGAGTCTCGGAGAAGGGTGGCATATAAATATGAATTAAAAAAAAAAAAAAACCTTATTTTCGTGAATCCTATTGCTGAGCCATGGCTGAGGGCTGGGATATCGCAGCATTTTTGCCAATAGATGTGGAAACAGAGGAGAACGAGAGCAAGCCAGAGCTGACTTTGATTGCATGTCGATGGTCGTTACCCCCCTGTATTATTATTATTATTATTATTATTATTATTATTATTATTATTATTATTATTTATTTAGACTTGTATGCCGCCCTACTCCCAAAGGACTCAGGGCGGTGAACATACAAAAGGATATACAATAAAATAACTAAAAACAAGTCCAAATTACCAAGAGTTAAAACAATAAAATTACAAATAAACAAACAAATTAAAACTACCCACCCCAGGGTAGAGAGTGAAGCAAATAAACAAGCCCTTGAGAATCTCCAGGTGATCGTAGTTCCCTTACTTTCGGCGTTTGGCGAACGGCGCTGACAGGAAAGTCAGCTCTACCCTTATTTTCGCAAGTCCTATTGCTGAGCCATGGCTGAGGGCCGGGATATCGCAGCATTTTTGCCAATAGATGTGGAAACAGAGGAGAACGAGAGCAAGCCAGAGCTGACTTTGATTGCATGTCGATGGTCGTTACCCCCTGTAGTAGAGAGTGAAGCAATAAATGACTCCTTGAGAATCTCCGGGTGATCGTAGTTCCCTTACTTTCGGCGTTTCGCGAACGGTGTTGACACTTAGTTCTAGGTTGCTTCTCTCCTTGATTAGTTTCCATCCATTGCTTCTTGTCCTGCCTTCAGCTGCTTTGGAGAATAAGTTGACCGACTCCTCATTAAACTGTAAAGAATATCCTGCTTTCTATGCTCATCTTTCGGCTTCCAGAGATATTTCTCTGGTCATGTTCTCAATCAAGCCATAAAGAAACATGCCCAGCATTATAGTATTATAACTGTTACTCTTATTATTGATTGCATTTGCCACTTTTCATTAAAAAAAAAACCCTACCTTTCATAGCAGAAAGTAAACATGGAAAATGTTTCACAATGGTGCAACAGCAGGCAATGGCATGCTATTGGAAAAGAGAGAGTGCGCACATTTAAGTAGCAGAGAGTTGTGGTTTTGTAAAATAAATACCAGTTTAGCAAAGAAGACTTTTGATTAAGAAACACTGCTTCGGGTGCAGCTAGCTCTTCAGGGACCCACCAAAGCACCCATCATGGACTTAATGAGCCATTTGTAATTTCACATATCGCAAGGGTGCTACGTGCAGCCCATTACATAAACACCCCCATTTCAAGACATGCTGTCTTTTTAATTGAGATATGGTAACCTTACCTTGTACCACAGTTTTAAAAACATTAATGAGAACATCTGGCTGGAGGAGAGATTTCAATGTCCAGATCCCACACACTCACACACTATTGTTCACAAGAGAACGGTGGAAGAACTTCAAAGCTCAAACTGTACTGATCAGCAGTTTTAACCACAGTTTCTCAGCAATGAACATCCCAATGATAAGTCAAAGTGCCTGAGAAGAAAGTCTAGTCCTGTAAATCTTATTGATGAAAGCAGGCACTGTTCACCACTTTCCAGATGAATCTCTTTGGCCATTGACCAGACACATCCGAAGTGTATCAGTGATGCTCCTGACAGCCTTGCTATGGACACTAGAGTGCTGACTGCCAATGCTGAAAGCATCTCATGCATGTGGAAACCTCTCCTGGAAAAATTCCCAGAATGTACATCTGTTCCCTAAGCTCATTCCAGAGAGAAGAATGCAAAAAAAAAAAGAAGAATGCATGGGAGAAAAAGTATCTGTGCTGGAGCGTTCAAGCTGGCAATTTTGCCTGTGACAAGTTATTAAAATTCAGTCTTTGATTCATCCTTCCCTATTAATACAAAAATCACTCAGCATTGGTGACAATATAATAAACTATGTTCAGATGCCTTACTCTTGGCTCTAATTTTCCCATTCTCTCATTGGCTTTGATTTCACCTAAATTTAGCTATTTTAACCCACTTTTTTTTAAATTACATTTATATGCCGCCCTTCTCCGAAGACTCAGGGCGGCTTACAATTTTTGGAGCACAACCCAATGCGCTCAGCAATAGCCTTCATTCCATTGTATATGCCTGCTTATTACTAAGTGCCATTTTTACAAGGTCAGCTAATTGCCCCCAACAATCTTGGGTCCTCAATTTACCTACCCCGAGAGGATGGAAGGCTGAGTCAACCTTGAGCCTGGTGGGATTCGAGCCTACAGTAATTGTAGACAGCTGGATCTTAAGAGCAGGCATTTAACAGCCTGAGCCACCAGAGCTCACTTTAACCCATCTATGAACCCACCAGTGGTGGGATTCAAAATTTTTACTACCGGTTCTGTGGGCATGGCTTGGTGGGCATGGCAGGGGAAGAATACTGTAAAATCTCCAATCAGAGGTGGTATTTGCTGGTTCTCTGAACTGCTCAAAATGTCCGCTACAGGTTCTCCAGAACTGGTCAGAACCTGCTGAATACCACCTCTGGAACCCACTGAAATGAACATACAACACCTAACTCAAACCCTCTAATAAATTTGTATTAAAAGTTATAATGATAATAATAAAAACTAATTCAAAATTAAAAAAATAGAAGGAGCAGAAAATACAAAGAAAATAGAAACAATAGGAAAAAAATAAGAATATAGTTTTGAAAAGTATAATGAAATTACTTCCCCACAAGTATAAACAATTTTAATAACTTATTGACTTCTCTTCAAATACATTTAAGAGGTTATATGTAAAGTGGTGTGCACATGCATGCACAAACACACACGTAGAGTGACAAATATAACATACAGATTTTATGCTGGTGTAGTAAGACTTGCAGTAACCCCAAAATTCAGTGGCATTTTCTCCATAATCGACTTAAGGCCCCAAACAAGCAACTACTCTATTTGCAAGATGTTTAGAATATGCTGAAATGCAAATCAGATGCAAACAACATAAAAGGAAAGAAAGTGAAAAGCTGGAGGAAAATAGAAGCCTGAAATTCCCAATCTTTTTGACCTCTGAGGATGAACTTTTAAAGTCCTGTCCTTTTTCTTGACATTGCAGCACGAGAAGCTGCTTATAGAAAGTCAGACTCTTGAGCTGTGAAGCTCATGCATATTGTCATGGCTCTCTGAGCATGCATAAAATCCCACTGATGTTTCTCAGGCCTAGCTGGAGATCACTGGACTGAACACGTGCAAAACAAGCAACTCAGTCAGCATTCTGTCCTCAGCTTCAAGATGGTTATTAATGGGATGTACTGAGCAAGTTTATTGCAGGACTTGCAAAATGAGAAGAAATAACTGGAAATGATAGTGGTATTCTGGACTGGATCACCAAGACTTCTGAGAAATATTTCTGGTATTATTGCAATCTTATATAGCTATCTTGCTGAAGCCAATGTAAAACATTCTCACGCTAGGAAAGATAATTAAAAAGAGACATCTTCACTACACTTAGATATTGATATAAAACTATTAGAGGAAGATGTTATTTAGAAGTTAAGGTGCTGCCTAGTTCTTGACAAGCTGCTGTGTGAGGCCAGGCTTTTTGGAAATCTTTATACCATGAATAAATCATCAATACATCTTTGTCAATTCTATCTTAATTTCAGCTGTCAAGACATGAAAAAGAAACAGGGGAAACAGTGGATCAAACCAACTCAAGAGGTAGAAGGATTTTGAGTAGCAAAGTCTATCCTGGGGATGTGGGCTTCCCTGTGAGTCTGGTAATTACCTGGGGGGTCCCTACATGACACAATAATGTATTTCAAATGTATACTGTGTGTAATGGTTTGTCGTTTGAGTCATTTCAAATAATATTTGCGCCAGATGTTTTGATGTAAAACTTGATTGTGGCAAACCAATGTGGAATACACTGTTTGCCAAGAACTCCAATGGAGTTTTAATACTGCAATAAAATTGTGTATTTTTTTTTCCTCAGGAAGGATAGATGTGTTAGATATTTGTATTATGATACAAATATCAAGCTGCAATCCTATGGGGGCAGCCATCGGGAATGAGCTCCAGTAAACACAGTGGGATAAGATTTACTTCTCTGTAAACATTCTTAGCCTTATAGTGTAATCCCATTCATGCTTAATTGGGAATATGCTCCATTAAACTATGAAGGAGAGCTGATGCCCTTGGAGACAGACATTTCGCTGCTTAAGGCAGAAGAGCAAATTGCAATTCCTCCCCATACCCCCACCCCCTACCATTAGAGTACAGTCTGATCATATTAATGTGGTACTTGAGTCAGAAAAAAACTGACTCAAAACTCCCATTTTCTGAAAGTCAAAATGCAGTAAACACTAGTAATATACCAGACAATTTATTATCCTTTTAGGCCGTCTACAAGCATTAGCAGGAAGGATGGCAAAGTCCTAAGGAGTTATGGGGGTTGCATTTATTTATTTTTATCCTCTGCCTGATGATAGAATTAGTTCCCTAACTTTAGGCTTGGAAAGGTAGATGGCAAACTTCTAGCTCCCCCAAGTTGTCTTCCCCATCATAGTCTGTAATGGGCCCAAGGAACTGGCTGCATGAGTAAAACCGATTTAAGTGTCATTCCTTCATGCTATAAGAAATGGTAGCGGGAGGTTGGAGTGAGTTTCACATCTGGGAGAGTGTCGGTCCCATTGCTTTGCCTATCTAGAGGTGCCCTAAGGATATTTTGCTATTTGATACTGGTGGTGTAAGAAAAGTGGCACTTTGTTTGCCTGGGAAGGTGGTCCAGACAAGAAGCACAAAGAGTAGCATCAACTTATCTTTACTATAAGGTTACATTAACAGAACCTTGCAAGAATGTCTCCCCTCCTTTGTTTGCCTCCAGAAAACCAGGAAAGTCCCTTCTGAAATATTTCCTATGCTTTGTCTCCTTTTTTTTTTACATGCCCAGCTCACCCTCTTATCTCCAGAGTTAATTCCTTCATACTATTACATACCTACAAAACAGGAGGAGACCAGTGGTGGGATTCAAATTGTCTTACTACCAGTTCTGTGGGCATGGTTTGTGGGTATGGTGTGGTTTGGTGGGTGTGGCAGGGGAAGGATACTGTAAAATCCCATTCCCTCCCCCCTCCAGGGGAAAGGTGACTACAAAATCCCATTCCCTCCCCACCCCACTAACCTGCTTTCCAGCTCCATTCTCCTGTGCAGGGCAACAGAAGAAGACCCAGCCAATCAGCTGGACTCGGGAGGCAGAGAATAGATGGGGGCAGGGCCAGTCAGAGGTGGTATTTGCCAGTTCTCTGAACTACTCAAAATTTCCACTGCCGGTTCTCCAGAACTGGTCAGAACCAGCTGAATCCCATCTCTGGAGGAGACCAATGGAAGCATAACTGTGATCCAATCATGTTTTTTCAAGAAAGCAATTACCCCTTTCCTCTCTGTGAACACTGTTATTGTCTTGCTGGGTCCTAGTTCCAAGTTGGATGCAACTTTTGAGCTGGCTTCTCAGCCAGTTATCTGGTCCTCACACTTACAACTGTCATAGCATTCTCACAGTCGTGTGATCATGATTTGGGTGCTTCATAATAATTTAAGACATGGATGTCAAACTCGTGGTGTCACATGGCCGTCATGTGACGTTTCATGATTTTTTTCCCCTTCACGGAACTGGGATGGGCGTGGCCTGCATGTGGCACATCCAGCCCGCAGGTTGCCAGGTTGCCAGCCCTGATTTAACTGCAGTACCCCAAGGTCACATGATTAGCATTTGCTACCTTCCCAGCCAACTTCCAACAAGAAAAAATCAATGGGGAAGCTGATAGGGAAGGTCTCACGTTGCAGTCATATGACATCTCACTTAATGACCCTGGTGATTTGTTTAACAAAGGCAGAACAAAGGTTGTTAAAAATCAGGTGTGGTCAAGTGATGCCTCTCTTAACAAGCACATCGCTTAATGATGAATTTTCCAGGTCATAAGTCAAGGGCTACTTTCAAAGGCATCTTAAGCAAATTTAGGAGATAGTTCCATAGAAGAGAGACTTCGTTCTGCAGGCTCATGCATGGGATTATTTATTTATTTATTTATTTATTTATTTATTTATTTATTTATTTAGTCAATTGCTTACAAGATAATAAGTGTAAGGATAAACATAGTTGTGATTACATGAAATGAATACATATAAGAAAAATAAAAGAAGCAATAGGACAGGGATGGTAGACACGTTAGTGCACTTTATTTATTTATTTTTTTATTCGACTTGTATGCCACCCTTCTCCCTAAGGACTCAGGGTGGCTAACATTAAAATAGCACAAAATTTACATAAAAAACAATTAAACATAGCAAGTCGAAATAAATACAGTAAAACATTAAAAGATTAAAAAAATAAATAGTAAAAACCCCCACCCGGGTAATTCCAGGCCAGCCTGTTGAAACAACCAAGTCTTCAGGTCCCGGCGGAAGGAGTGGAGGGAACAGGGCGATCGGCATACGATGATGCTGGCAGGAGGCGTTCCCGCAAGTACCCTCGACCCAAGCCATTTAGGGCTTTATAAGTTGTTACTAGCATCTTGAAACTAACCCGAAAGGCAACCTGCAACCAATGCAGGTCGGGTGTAACTAGATACTCCCATCACAGCCTGCACAGCCACATTCTGCACCAGCTGTAACCTCCGGGTAGTCCGCAAGGGCAGCCCCATGTAGAGAGTGTTACAGTAGTCAATTCTAGAAGTGACAAGCACATGAGTGACCATTTGAAGGGGATCTCAGCTCAGATAAGGGCGTAGCTGGCGAACCAGCTGAACCTGGACAAAAGCCCCCCTGGCCACAGCCCCCACCTGCTCCTCTAAAGCGAGCTGTGGATCCAGGAGGATGCCCAGGTTCCTTGCCCTATCCACAGGGGGCAACACCTCTCCCCCCATGACCAAAGATGGAACATCGCCTGAAAACCAAGATGCCAGTAAGAACAGCTACTCCATCTTGGTCGGGTTGAGCCGGAGCCTATTTCTCCTCATCCAGACCCGTACCGCCTCCAGGCACCGGGACATCACAGAGAGAGCATCACTGATCTGGCCTGGGGTGGAGATATAAAGCTGGGTATCATCAGCATATTGATGATACCTCACCCCAAAACCTCGGATGATCTCACCCAGCGGTTTCATGTAGATATTAAACAGGAGAGGCGACAGAACCGACCCCTGTGGCACCCCACAAGTGAGGGGCCTTGGGGCCAATCTCTGCTCTCCTGCCAACACCGACTGCGAGCGGCCCGAGAGGTAGGAGGAGAACCACCACAGAACGGTGCCCCCCACCCCCAACCCCCAGAGCCGCTGCAGAAGGATACCATGGTCGATGGTATCGAAAGCCGCTGAGAGGTCTAATAGGACTAGGACAGAGGAAAAACCCCTGTCCCGAGCCCTCTAGAGATCATCCATCAGAAAAGATAACTATGACAAATTAATAATACAAATTAAAAAAGAACTGGAAACGTGGGGGAAATTACAACTATCACTACTGGGGAAAATCGCAGCAATTAAAATGTCTACTTTACCTAAAATACTATATCTCTTTCAAACTGTACCAATAAGATTGGATAGAACCTTTTTTAAAGAATTAGATTGAATAATAAGTAAATTTGTTTGGGATGGGAAAAAAGCCAGGATAAAAATGAAACTATTACAGGACAAAAGAGAAAGGGGTGGCTCTGGACTCCCTGATTGGGAAATGTATTATCAAGCTGCGTCCATGGTATGGATCAAAGATTGGATTAATCTGGAAAATAGAAGAGTATTATTAATAGAGGGCCACGACTTGCAGAGAGGGTGGCATAGTTTTCTATGGGATGGGAAATGTAAACAGCATGCATATTTTCAGAACCATATGATTAGAGATTCATTAATTCGGACATGGAATAAGATTTTAAAAAATCATTACACCAAAATACCGCATTGGTTGTCAACTATGGAAGCACAAATCTACCCAAATGCAATGGACCTTGGAAAAAAGAGGACTTATAAAGAATTATTAGACACACAAGGAAGATTAAAAACAAGACAAGAACAGCAACAAAACATAAAGATAGATTGGTGGCCATACATGCAAATTCAGGCGAGATACAAAAAGGGCAAAGAACAATTTGGTTTCTCCATGGAAAAACATCAATTAGACAAAATTCTACAAGAAATGGAAAAGAAAATGATTTCAAGAATATATAATTATCTACTGGCTTTTAAAATGGAAGAGGAGGTGGTCAAAGAGACAATGGTGGTATGGGCGAAAAACGTTGGCCATAATATAGATCTGGAAAAGTGGGAGAGAATGTGGGGATCAAACTACAAATTAATTACGTCTACAGCATACAGGGAAAATCAATATAAAATGTTTTATAGATGGCATCTTCCTCCTGCTAGACTGGCAAAAATGTTTAACTCAGACCCAAAATGTTGGAAGTGTGGAAAAGAAAAAGGCACCTATTTCCATACCTGGTGAACATGTCAAGAGGTGAAAAAATATTGGAATTTAATTAGACAATGGCTAGAAGAAATTACAAATCAGAAAATTGAACTTAATCCAGAAATGTTTTTATTAGGCATAATAATACAAACATGCAATAAAACAGATAGATATGTCATGTTACATATATTAACAGCTGCAAGGATCTCATACGCACAACTTTGGAAGGAAAAAAGGGTTGCAACGGAAGGCATGGTTATAAAAAAAAAAGATTGTATAGAGATGGACAGGCTAATGATGAAAATATAAGATAGAGAAGATTCAATTTATTATAGGGCCTGGTATGCCTGGTATGAGTGGTTTAGAAATAAAAAGAAAATAAAATGGCAATTAGGAAAAGAATGAGGGAATATGTAAATATAGAAAAGATTGAGGCAAGACATAATGGTAAAGGAATAAGTAAATATATATACTGAAGAATGCAAAGAGATACAAAAAAAATGTCTTGATGTTGTTTACGATGTATAAAGTTTTTATTTTATGTTTTTAAATTTCAAATTTTATAAAATTTATTTTTAAAAATAGAATTTCAAGTCTGGTGGCATAAGGTATTCTGCAACGAGTAGAGGAGTGTAGAACTCTTCTTGTGAAATATTTCTGGATTTTCTCAACTGTGTTAATATCAGATATGTGATGTGGGTTCCAGACTGATGAGCTGTATTCTAGCAAATGTTTTGTATGCCCTAGTTAGTAGCGTGATATTACCAGAGAAAAAGCTACGTAGGATTAGGTTAACATCTCTTAATGCCTTTTTGGCTATGTAGTTACAGTGGGCTCTAGCACTTAGATCATTAGAGATGAGTATTCCAAGGTCCTTGACAGAGTTTGGATCATCAACAAGGTCTTGACTATTCAGCTTGTATTTTATTTTCTGATTTTTTTGACGATATGTAAGACAGAGCATTTATTTGTTGAGATTTGAAGTTGCCATTTGATTGACCATTCAGATACATAGTCAAGGTCTTTTTGAAGGGTAGCAGTATTGTCTGTGGTGTTGAATAGCTTTACATCATCAGCAAAGAGAACACAGTTGCTCTTAATATGATCACAGAAATGATTTATGTAGAGTATGAAGAGAGTTGGTCCTAGAATGCTACCTTGTCCAGAGATACTATAAGATTTTAGTTTTAGTAGTAGTTTGTCATGTACCACTGAATCGAAGGCTTTACAGAAGTCTATGTAGATTGTGTCTATTGCTTTGCCCTGATCGAGTTGTGTAGTCCATATGTTTTTGCAGTGTAAGAGTTGCAGATTACAAGATAGTTTTTTTCTGAAACCATATTGTTTGTTAGAGAGTAGATTGTTTGTCACTAAGTGGAGGATAAAGTATTGGTTAATAATTGATTCCATGACTTTACAGGTGACACAGCATAAAGATATTGGTCTGTAATTTTCAACTAGACTGGGGTCTCCCTTTTTGAAGATAGAGATGACCGTGGCTTGTGACCATAGGTTTGGCAAGGAGCTGGTCCTGAAAGATTTTTCAAAGATTATGCTTAGAGGTTCGGCTATGGCAGCGGATAGTTTTCTTAAGAAGTAGGCATATATTCCATCTGGTCCAGTAGATAGAGATGGTTTTAGGTTGCGTAGTGCTTTTTCAACGTTGTCTTCTGTAAAATCGATATGTATTAGATCACTGTAGTTGTCTGTAGTTCAACTAGGAAATACTGGGCATGATCCATTGCTGTTTACAAATACTGAGCCAAAGAATGTGTTAAAGAGGTTGGCTTTAATAGTATCATCATTGCAGTCTGTACCATTAGGTCCTTTCAGGGATGGGATGAATCTTGAGTCTTTTAGTTTGTTGTTTACAAAATTGTAGAAAGCGCGGGTGGAATTGGTGCATAGAAGGTTTTCCTCTTGTTTAATGTGATAATTGGTGCATTCAGTCTTTATCTGGTGGCATAAATTTTTGTATCAGCTTTTGAAGTTGGCAGCATGACCAGATTTGTTTTTCCGCCAAAGTGATCTTTTTTGGGATTGAAGTTTCCTTATTGTTATGGTTAATCTGTTTTTTTCTGGTTTTGGGAGTTGTTATTGGTACATGTAGTTTGATGACTCTTTGGATTTCAAGTAAAAATATGTTGTAATGGTCTTCAACAGTATTGCATCCAGTGAATAGAGATTGCCAATCAAGGGATGAGAGATTGTTGTCTATAAAATCATAGTTGCCTCTTTTGAAGTTATAATTGGGGATCACATTGTTGTGATGATTTTTCTTCAGATGAACATTGAGACAAAAGTCAATCATGTTGTGGTCGCTGTTGGAAAAGGGTTCTTTAATTTGTATTCCATAAATTGAGTTCAAACTATTGCAGAAGATGAGATCGAGGCAGTTGTTAACTCTAGTATTGTTGGTTACTAGTTGTTCCAGTCCTAGATTTGTTACAGCATTGTAGAAGGTTGCATGTATGGGTTCAGTATTACATTCATTTATGATCCAGTTAATATGAGGTAGATTGAAGTCACCAAGAAAGATAAAAGCATGTGGGCAGGATGATGCCCATGTTAGTAGTGAATTTAGCTTTATTATTTATTAATTTATTATTATTTATTAATTTAGATTATGTTGTAAGTCTTTACATTTCTTTTACTGAGCCCTTATGAAGATATATGCTTTTAGGATAAGTTTCTTTGAAATAGTGCATTGTAAAGGGATGCAGTGGATTCTGTTTTGTGGTCAATGATTGTGGAGAGAGGGGGGAGGGAGGGAGAGAGGATCAGTTTGAGGCCTGGAGAAATAGTTCTGAGTTCCTGCTCCCCCTTAGAAAGATCTGCCCAAAGTTAGCTAGGCAGGGTTGATAAATTAGCAGCGTCTGCCACCTCCAAATGCATGGTTTTGGATGCCAAGTCAGAATCTGTTTGAAGTGCAAAGATTTCTTACATTTATTCAGCACGTTTGTTCTGAACTCCGTTTTTAAAGATGCCAGCCAAAACAAGAGCCAGAAACAAAATAAAACCAATGACTTCTCAGTTAAATTTCATCCTAAACACCTCAAATATAATTTCCAATTATATATATATAAACAAAAGCTAGTCATATTCTCTGTTTCTCTCCAACATACACATACTTGCCCATAGAAAAAGATGCATAAGCAAGACATTACATTTATTGACACTATTTGTCGATCTGTGAAGTTAAGAAATAATTAAGAAAACATGCTAATAATCAAGCAGATGCTCTTGTCTTAAAATTCAAATCCTTGGGCTGAACTTCTCTTCTGCTATTAGCAAAATATGTGGAAGGAGCCCTATAGACTTCATATACTAGCATTGCTTTTGAAAATGAGCTGTGTTGATTTGCCTTCTCTCCATCTGTAATGGATGGAAAATTCTATTGTGTATTCCAATATCAGCATATTTCATTTTTCTCTGTTTCTACTTCACCTTCCTATATTAAGGAGTACCGAGGAATGAGAAAGAATAAAACCTGGAGCTACTATTTTCAACCTGCAATAGGAATTCTTGCTCTGGGTATTTGCAACATTACCACTGAGGCATTCAAGCCATGAAATATTGATGTCTCAATTCTATCATTCTGAAAGTTCTTATAGAAGCAACTAAAAAGGAAGAGAATATGACTATTGCTGCCATTTGGGTAGGTGAACAGTTGGGTCTTCTTTCACTGAATTCTTGTATATCATGAAGTTCTTACGGAATCCTGGGAAAGCCTGTTTGTTTGTTTATTAAGGTAGTATAATTGTTAGACATAAAATATATCTTGGAAGAGATAGATGGACTAATTCCGACTGCACAAGACCATGCCTTAAGAATAAATGCATACAAAGCCACAGTTGAGAAGATGGCAAGTGCTGCCTCTGCAAAGAAATTGAAAAAAAAAGGTGTATCATGTAGTTACTGCTGCAAGAAGATTGCACAGATTAACTACAAACAACAGCATGGCAAAGTAGCAACAATGGTGCATTGGAATGTGTGCAAGAAATACCATTTGCTTGCCAGCAAGAACTGGTGGGATCACAAAACAAAGGAATAGAAAAAAAAAGCTAACAAGTCTATAGACTCTGTGGATTGTCTATAGCAAAATAGAAGAAGAAAAAAAAAACCTGAAGAAAAATCACAAAATATAAGCACCTGCAAATAGAAGTAGAATGACTGTGGCAAAAGAAAGCAAAGATACTACCAATAATACTAGGTGCCTTAGGTGCAACCTCAAAACATCCACAGCATTACTTGAACACGATCAACATTGAGAAATCCCCATAAGTCAACTGCAAAAGGAAGCTTTACTTGGTATACCTTATCTTCTTTGACAATGATAAGTTTAACACCATTCAGTGGGTGGATAAAAGTGCCAGATCCAGCCTAAACCTCTGACTGTGTGAACAACAATAATAATATCATGTTTACTTATTTTAGTAATAATCACAAATAGTGATGACATGAATAATTTGCATTCTCTGAGAAGATAATAGAAGCAAAAACAATTCACTTATTGAAATAGTCCAAATATTTAGCTTCTTTGTCAATTTTGAAAATACTTACAACTGCTGGGACTGTGTTTTTAAAGCATCTGTTTAAAGTTGTTCATAAGTCTCTACTAACAGATTAATATGATCCAGAGGTATTTTGTTATGGAGAGGTCATTACCAGGGTAAAGGAAATACATTTTGCAATTGGCCAAGGTAAACTCAAAACCAGATGAGGCTTCAAAAATAGAGTGTATAGAAAGTTTGTGTTGGCTTCCTAGAATGTAAAACTTGTGGGAAATAAACCTGAGAGTTGATGGAACTGAACAAAAAATACAAAAAAGGTTTGAGCATGTGTGAGAGAGTGTGTGAATGATATTCTATTTTATGAGCAGAGCAATGCAATATAATAAAAAGACACAGGTTTTTTTTTAATCTATATATATTTTTGGAGCAACAATATGAAAGCTGTTGACCATTACTTACATCCCACACCAAAAGTAGGGTAATTGTGCATGATTTCATCAAGATATTATTCTACAAATGTAAGATGCAAATTGTTCTATAGATTTACCAGTTCATCTAATGGCTGTATAGATTTTTGCAGCCCGGATCATATAGCCAGATGTGCTTTAGTGTTAAATGGTATTTTTCTTTATGCAGTCTTAAGCAGTCCTTGCAGAACTGGGAAGGCAAAAGACACATCTCTCAGAAAACAAATATGTATGTAAAACCACAGGTTTGCACATTTAGAAAGCAGCATCTGTAGGCTGTAGTCAGATATTTAACAATCTAACACAATTATGCAACACTTAACAAATTATTTTAGTGGCTTATTTATGAAGGCAGATCTGTGTTATCACACTCTTGTAGGTTGTGGGGAGGGGGAGAGAGAGATCTGATATAACCTCAGGCCTAACACCTAATTCTGAAAGATTTGAATTAAAAACTACTTGGTCTATTGTCCCAACAAATTCTTTTCGATATGTTTTTAGGTGACATGTTAGACTGTAGTTTAATAACTAATAATTATGCCACATTTAGCTATTTATTTACAATATTTGTACACCATCATATTTCACAACTAACATTCCTTTTAAAAGTGTTTAACATGTATACTTTATTTTGCAGTGTTCACTAATGTGTGGTTTATTTGGAATCCTAAGATTTCTTGATGTATTCCACAAGATGTCATCCACAAGATGCCATCATTCAACCTGGCCATCGGAAGTGATTACCATCCTGTCTGCAATCTTTCTTTCTTTCTTTCTTTCTTTCTTTCTTTCTTTCTTTCTTTCTTTCTTTCTTTCTTTCTTTCTTTTTTAGGGGTGGTTGTAGAGAATAATGAGACAGCAAGGTCAAAGGGCTCTGGATTAAATGGATGATCCAGATCTCTTCCAAATAGATCTAGGTCCAGGTCTAGGCATGAGATGAGAACCACTCTGGTGGATGAACTACAATGGGATCTGGATCAGAGGTGGTATAGCCAGTTTTGACCAGTTCTGGAGAACTGGTAGTGGAAATTTTGAGTAGTTCGGAGAACCGGCAAATACCACCTCAGACTGGCCCTGCCCCCATCTATTCTCTGCCTCCCGAGTCCCAGCTGATCGGCTGGGTCTTCTTTTGTTGCCCTGACACAGGAGAATGGAGCTGGAAAGCAGGTTAGTGGGTGGGGAGGGAATGGAGATTTTACAGTATCCTACCCCTACCATGCTCACCAAGCCATTCCACGCCCACCAAGCCATGCCCACAGAACCAGTAGTAAATTTTTTTGAATCCCACTACTGATCTGGATGAGGGCAGTTCGCCCCTCTTGGTTATGTTGGATTTTCCAGCAGCATTTACTACCATTTTTTAAAATTACATTTATATGCCGCCCTTCTCTGAAGACTCAGGGTGGCTTAACAATTTTTGGGAGACAACCCAATGCGCTCAGCAATAGCCTTCATTCCATTGTATATGCCTGCTTATTACTAAGCGGCATTTTTTACAAAGTCAGCTTATTGCCCCCAACAATCTTGGGTCCTCAATTTACCCACCCCGAGAGGATGGAAGGCTGAGTCAACCTTGAGCCTGGTGGGATTTGAACCTGCAGTAATTGCAGGCAGCTGGAACTTAAGTGGTAGGCATTTAACAGCCTGCACCACCAAGGCTACTTTTGACTATACTATTGACCATGCCATAGTATATTTCTGGATCAGGTTTGAGGCTTGGAGATCAAGGGGCTTTTCCTGAAGTGGTTCTGCTGAGGAAGAGAGATTAAGCCCTTGGACACTTTAATATATGATGCCTTTCCCCATTTTCTTTAACATCTACTTTAAGCTGCTGGGAGATGTCATCCATTAGTCTGAGATGGGGTTTCATCAGTGTCATGTAGCATGAAATAACAATGAACCCTTCTACCCACGCCTTGTTACTCTGATTCATAAAGAGTTCTTCCATGTTACATTTAAGCTAAGGCAAACTGAGGTTGTAGCCTGAACAATTGTTGTGGTCTGCAAAGGAAAGGCTAAAAAACGCAATAGGAAGATCATCCAAAACCACCTTGGTGCTACATTCCATATTGTCCTTGCCAACAAATAAAAATTGCTGGGTCGAGAAAACTTTTTCAAGAACCTAATAGTTTCTTTCTCATGTAAAGGGGACATGGTTTGTTAACTTCCAGGGCACTTAGAAATTGGATGATGATGATGATGATGATGATGATGATGATGCTGCTGCTGCTGCTGCTGCAATGGCACAATATCTGCTGTTGTTTCTTTGAATTATATATCCCTCCATTCCACTGCAGCCTCCTTAGCGATTCACACTTAATCTGAAAAAAAAACACAAAAGATGACTTTATCCTTGGGGTTTCCTGAAAGTATAGGAAGCTGAATAGGTTGCAGATTGCTGAAGGTATTATTGCCCATTCAAAATAGCATTTACATACATACATAGAGATGTACACACACTTATAAACACATTTAGTTTCACTAAAATATTCCTCTTCTTTGAATGAAATTTGGAAATTGATTTTTTTGGGGGGGGGGGAGGAATCACACAAAGTGGTAATGTTTGGACAAAAATGCAGAGCACGTCAGTATTTGTAAATGGTCGTGTTCTGTGCTCGCATGTGAATGTACAAGGATGTAGCAGTCCCTAAGCCCTTTTCCCACAATCCTGGTCACTTCCCAGAATCTGGGGTGGGAGGTTTGTCTAATCACTGGCACCACCATTCTTTGCAGTGCAATTTCCTTCTTATGTTCCCTCTCTCCCTCCCTCTTTCCCCTTGCTTTTCTGCCACTGCAGCATGGGCCTGATAATGGTATGCTAAATTCTTTGCCACAATGAGACTACTGATTTCAGGAGAAGATACAGTACAAATTGTTTATTAGGTAGATTAGGAAGCTAATTGAGGACTGAAGATACTTTGTGACTGGCTTTCATAGAATTGAACAGAATAGAATGGTTATCTGCCATGCACAAACACACACCGAGATGCAAACTCAATGCAGAAGAACCAAATAGAACCAAAGACGCAAGAAACAGCTCAGATCAGCCCGTAATATATATTTTAAAAAGGATCCAATTTTGTATCCAGCTCCACATTTCCCTAGGTGGCTATTTTCTTCTGATTTCTGCCTCCTCTCCAAGTTGAGGCATCTTGCTGTGATGAAAGACAAAAGAACAAAAGCGAAATTTAGCTGTCCCTTCTCTGTTTAAAAGCTCATTTAACAGGGAAACTTTCCTGCTCTTGTTGGCTCTTTAGAGTTTGAGTTCCCTCGGCTTTGTTGGTCTTTGACCACTAACTGGATTGTCAATTTAAGTTTACACCAATTAACACTTTTCTGTCTGAATTTCTGAGTGGTTTTTTTTTTCTACTGCTCCCCTCTGATCACTAAGATACTAGCAAATACCATCAGGACATTCCAGGCAACATTATTTCAGCGCAGGTGCACAATATTTATATACTGTATAGTAGAGGAGAAAAGGAATCTGAATGAATGAGGAAATTAATTTGGAGCTGTACCATTTTCATCAGCTCAACATTCACACTAGACTTTGTATACCATGCAAAGGGTTGCACTTCATTGAGCCCATGCTGGAGATGCCTGCATCATTGTTCTAGATGCCTTCCATTGAGGTCTTTTATACTGCCCAAGCCACATACAGGGCAGAGAAAATATCTACAGACCCTCTTACATCCTGGACATAAACTTTTTCAACTTCTCCCCTCAGGGTATCACTATGGAGCATTGTGCACCAAAACAACTAGACACAAAGACAATCCCCCCCCCACCATGCCATCACTCTGCTAAACACCTAATTCCCACAGCACTGCATTATACCTAAGGATATTTACCTATGCAGTAGGGCTTCATTGCTATTATCCTCATCTTTCTTATTATCTACTCCTATTAGTGTCATGACTATCACTTTGTTGGTTGTATCATGATTTATAATTGCATCATGATTTATGATTTATCACTTTGTTGCCTGTACGTACTGTATACTGAGAGCTTATGCACCAGAGACAAATTCCCAATGTGTCCAATCATACTTGGTGAATCAAGAACTGTTCTGTTCTGTTCATCCCATCCCATTCCATTATCAGGAAAAGGAGGAAGACAAAATACAATAAATCCTCTGAGAACTAGCAATCTTGCAATGATTATTAATAAATGAAGGCACGTGCTCTTCAGTAGATGTCATTTGTTGATTTAATAGAATATGCTATAAAAGTAAGCATTTGATGAACTGTTGAAATGTAATTTCATAAAAATGAAATGAAACATACTTTTGAGAAAGTAAAAACGGAAGATTAGACTAGATTAGATTAGATATTAGATTAGGAAATCCAATCTCATTCCTCCTCTGCCAAATGTAGTTTCCTCCAGGTTGGCTCTAAATAATGGATCTAAGACTTATTTCTTTTTTAAGTACCAAGTTTGTATATCAATTTTTTTTATTAAAACACAACAGGGTGGTTTGCATGAAAATGATTGCATGGCAGAATCTTTACAATACAATAATCCTGTCTTTATTTAGGTATCAGTTCGAAAGAATGGAAAATGAGCTCATTTTGTTACTGTCAGAGGCAAATGAGCATAATGCCCATTTATGAAGAGGTAAAAGGATGTCACCCATCCAATTCATGCCCTGATATTTATAACAAGATTGCATATTGGATAGCCCAGTGCAGAATAATAAAACTGCTATCCTGCAATAAATTCTCATAAATCTTAATGAAGATAAACAGGCTCTCCATATGTGTCCACTTGGGTGTAACAAAGTAACCATATTGCCAGCGGCACTCAAAACAGTGAATTCCACCCACCCACCCCAGCTTGGAATATTTTAAAAGCCAGAGCCATGTTGTACATCAAATCTTCATTCAACTCTATCCGTTTGGGGAAAAAAATATTTTTACAACAAACATTCATTGTGCATCATTTTGGGATTTTCAAAACGACAAATCAAAGATACATATAAAAAAGACAAGTCCTGTGATGTGATTATCAGAATACGAAATCAACCACAGTTACTCTCACTAATAAATTACATATTGATAGAAATAAGCCTGTCAGAAAATTTTAAAGCTTACTGGGAGCTGATCATAGGACAAAACTCCCCTCCCTTAATCTAGCAAAGGGACATAGTCAACAACTGTTGAAAGAAAATTTACCTCATTCCTAATTGGTTTTGTTGTGCATTTAATATATTTAACTTATTAGATAATGTTAGAAGAAGGATAATGGCTTTCACCCAACAGCTTTTTTTGCATTTAGGGTATCCTATCCAACTATGCATCTATTCAGGGAACATGTTACAGAGTGATAGAGAATCTGGGACATGATGTAGCTTTTGATTTTAAAAGAACATTGCTGAAGCTTTTAAAATTCTTGATTATAAAAACATATTCAGCTTTGTTGTACTTTATCTGTTAACAATAGGAAAGTTGTCACTGCAAAAGGATTGGTGAAAAGCAAAAACAGTGCCATATGGAGAGTGGATAAAGACATGCTGGCAATTTAGCAGTGACGAAAAATTATCGAATAACTAAAGATGAGAGGCACTTCCACAGCATGAGCTATTCTCTAACAATAAAAAAAAGAATCTTTTTTTCACAAAAAATATCTATCAACTATTTATATTTTGCAGTTAATAATAAATAGAGTAATTGGATTTCTTGATTTCTTTTGAAGAATATATGAAATGTTGGCATTAATTATATCACTTTAGGACTTATATTCTATGGTGTGGAAATGATTGTGTATTTACGTTCAATTTACGTTCCATGCCCAGAGCTTTATTAGATTCTGGTATATTTTCATATGGCTTCCTAGTAAACTGTGTATAGGTAGAATACATGGTTACATGGTTGACTTATGTGGTTGTAAGTCAACTTATTTCTTTGATGACTTACAAGAATATGCATGCAGTCAAATGTTCAAAATTACAGTGCTTAGCATTGCAATTAAATCTCCTTCCAAATCTATGCCCTGTTGGCTGCCTGCTGTCCTGCATTTCACAACCTGAGTGGACTTTTCCCATCTTCTTGTTTCTGATGCTATATTCTAGCTGGTGTGGAAATGATTGTGTATTTACGTTCAATTTACGTTCCATGCCCAGAGCTTTATTAGATTCTGGTATATTTTCATATGGCTTCCTAGTAAACTGTGTATAGGTAGAATACATGGTTACATGGTTGACTTATGTGGTTGTAAGTCAACTTACAACCATTTGGTCAATCGACCATTTGAGGTTACAATAGGTGATGAACAAAGAGACTTACAACCTGTGCCTTAAGGTATGGGTCCTTGTGCATCCCTGCAGTCAAATGTTCAAAATTACAGTGCTTAGCAGCCTGTAGGGGGCACTGCAATTCCTCTCCCTTTTAAATCTCCTTCCAAATCTATGCCCTGTTGGCTGCCTGCTGTCCTGCATTTCACAACCTGAGTGGACTTTTCCCATCTTCTTGTTTCTGATGCTGATGAAGCAGGGCCAGCCTGGTTGCTGGGCTGTATAAAGCTGGCTTCACATGGTGGAAAAAGAAAAAGGACAAAGCACAAAGGGGTCAGAAATCCTCCAAATATTGCTGGGCCTTGGGGGTTGGCTTTGCATTGGGAGAAAGGGAGGGGGGTACTTTTGGCTTTTTTTCCCTTTTTTTTCCCTGCAGTGCAAAGCCAGCCCCATAAAGCCCAGGAATGCAGCAAAAAGGGGCATTTTGGCATTCTGTGGCCCCCTTAAGCTGCTTTATACTTTTGTTTTCTTTCTCGCCATGCAAAGCCAGCCTAGCAGACAGACCAAGTGCACTTCAGCAGCAGCAGAAGCGAAACAGCAGCAAAATTCAGCTGGCGTGGCACACGGCAGCAGGAGTCTTGGAGTGCAGGATGACGAGGTCAACAGGAGTCTTGGAGTGGGCCAGCCGTGGCTTCCCAAGGTATGGAAAGCAGCCCCAGAGCCATACAATTTGGGAGCTGCTTGTTGTCCTATAAAGCAGGGTAGGTGCAAGGTAGCCCAAAAGGCAGCATTTGGAGGGAGATAGGTGGATGAGGCAATCTGGAAGCAGTCTCTTTCCTTGCTCTGATTTGGAACGGACCGAGCCCAAAATGGCTTAGATTGGGGTGCGCCCTTAGCTAACAACCAGTAAATTTTGCTTAATGATGGCAACAGGGATTGCCAGGATTGCAATTGTTAAGAGATGTGGTCATGTAATGTCTTTATGACTGCATCACTTAGTGACTGAAATTGTGGTTCCAATTGTAGTAGCAAGTATGGAATGTTGATATTAAGGTTTGGTACTAGTATTTAGTGACTATTGTTACAAATAAGCATCTCTTTGTCGATGGTGGAATAGATGTTGAGCAGATCAATGGAAAATAATACAGCATTCAAAGAAATGTTGCTGAATAATAATAAAATTTAGCTTAATCAACCATTTGCATTATTTTACATCTACAATAAAATGATGTAAATGTTAAATGCTTTGCATACCAAAACATTTTTACACATACAAAGTCCTATCAAATTTTTCTATAATATCTGCCTAAAACAACAAGACTTAATAATCAACTGATATTATACTTTATGATCCTGGCTACATGTTACACTTGCCACATCACAGTTTCCCCAACCTTAGGAAGAAAATGAATGAAACAAATAGCAAAAGCAGCTCTCTATTTATACATACACACACACACACACACACACACACAAAATCTCTTTTTTTCCTACTACTTTCATACATATATTTTTTGCACATCTTTATTTTCATTTCCTACTGCTATGCATGTTATATCTCCTTTTGTGATTGCCTGAAGATTTGTACAGTAAATCAAGAGAAGTGCTGTGTTCCGAAATGAGTGAGGTAAGTTTCAAATAAAACATGGATAACTTGTCATTCCAAAGGCCCTGAACAGTTTAGGTAGTCCAGGTTGCATCAAATATATCTAAACTATTAAGTTAAGGCAAAAGGATATGGGTTGCTGATCACATGGGAAGTGGTGGTGAGCTCATATTAAATCATCCATCCAGGTTTCATATCATCTGAAAACTTTTTGGCACAAAATGCCTTTTATAATCCCAGTTAGAACCAAGGAGAAATGATGAAACAGTTGCAGCCGTGTTTTCAGGGCATCTGCACAAGCCATGATTATGTGTTTGCCTTTTAATGTTTGCATGAAGATTGACATGACACATTGTTTTGTCATTTGCTCTCCTGTCCCCCACCTCCCCACACACAGATGCCAAGGGTGGTGTTGTGTAACAAAGTCAGTCGTTTTAGTATAGATTTCCTGTGCTATTGACCTCAGTTAATATTTATTTATTTATTTATTTATTTATTTATTTATTTATTTATTTATTACATTTATATGCTGCCCTTCTCCGAAGACTCAGGGCAGCTTACAATTTTTGGGATACAACCCAGTGTGTTCAGCAATAGCCTTCATTCCATTGTATATGCCTGCTTATTACTAAGTGGCATTTTTACAAAGTCAGCTTATTGCCCTCAACAATCTTGGGTCCTCAATTTACCTACCCCGAGAGGATGGAAGGCTGAGTCAACCTTGAGCCTGGTGGGATTCGAGCCTGCACTAATTGCAGGCAGCTGGAACTTCAGTGCTAGGCATTTAACAGCCTGCACCACCAAGGCTCTTGCCTTGTTATTTTACTGCTATAACACTGGTTATGTTGAATCAACCCACAAAAGATAACGTGAACAGTGAAGTAGGATTAGGAAACAAGTACAAGGGAAGGGAAATCCATTTCAGAGAGAGAATCAGAATCAGAACAGAGCTGGAAGGGACCTTGGAGGTTTTCTAGTCCATCCCTCTGCTCAAGCAGGAGATCCTATACCATTTCAGACAAGTGACTGTCCAGCCTCTTCTTAAAAACTTCCAGTGATGAAGCACCCACAACTTCTGATGGCAAGCTGTTCCACTGGTTAACTGTTCTCACTGTTAGGAAATTTCTCCTTAATTCCAGGTTGCTTCACTCCTTGATTAGTTTCCATCCATTGATTCTTGTCTTGCCTTCTGGGGCTTTGGAAAATAGGTTGACCCTGTCTTCTTTGGGGCAGCCCCTCAAGTACTGGAATACTGCTATTATGTCACCCCTAGTTCTTTTTTTCTCTCGAGTAGCCTTACCCAATTCCTGCAACCATTCTTCATATGTTTTAATCTCCAGGCTCTTAATTAGGAGTATCAAACCTGCGCCTCCTGGGCCATGTGCATCAAGTGCTGGCCACGCCCACCCGGTTTAGTGAAGGGGGGGAAAGTTGTGATACATCACAGGATGACAGTGTGACAACGTGGGGTTGACACCCTTGCTCTTAATCATCTTAGTTACTGTTCTCTGCACTTGTTCCAAAGTCTCAACATCTTTTTTTTTATATTGTAGTGACCAAAACTGGTTGCAGTATTTCAGGTGTGGTCTTACTAAAGCTTTACAAAGAGGTCCTAACACTTCACATGATTTTGATTCTGTGCCTCTGTTTAAGCAACCAAGGATTTCATTAGCTTTTTGGGCTGCTGTTGCATACTGGCCAAAGATGAAGTTGACCCCCCCCCCCAAAAGGGGGTTGAATGTGATATTTCATAGTTCAGGGTGTTTTGTGAACTCAGCTAATTATGACTGCACACCATGGCTATGACAAGCCATGATCTGGCTTAATGCAAGGCCTACTATCATTCTTTCTGTCACACTCATTTACTAAGCTTTTCATGTCTACCCTACTGAAGCCAGCGTGCCAAGTCTAATTTGTTAAAACAGGGAGGCATCTTCCATCACTCAGGCAATGACACATCTCTGACAAGTCTCTTCCTCCCCTCATATAGGGTAAATAGCACACTTTGCACATTTATTTAATTTAATTTATGTAATATCACTGCCTATCTCAATGCATGACTGTGGGTGGCTCACAAACAAACAATATAAAACACCCCAACAATGCAATAATTTGAAAACAATAAAAGCCATATAAGAAAAATATATTTAAAAGCATAACACATACCCTTTTCTCAGTTTATTGGCTATTCATTCATGCCATGGACCAGTTTTGCTATCTGTCTCCTTCGTGTTAGTGGTCCCTAGTATCACGGTCATAAAAATGGAGTTATCCCCCCACTTTTGGATAAACTGGAAAGCCTTCCTCTGCCACACATCAGCTTTTCAGTCACCACTGTAAACGCAAAGTATTAGTATTCAACCAAAACACATCCATACTTCATTAAAAAAAAAAAAAGCAGTAGCATGCCAGAAAGGCCAAAAGTTGTGCTGCTAATTGGATCACTGACTATTTCTCGGAAGGGACTTGACATTCAGAATCAATTACGGAAATAAATCAGCCCTTCTTTTTAAAGTCTGAGGGAAAAGGGAAGCAAGAGAAGATATTTGCAGGGTTTGCAATCATAACTTCTTTTCACTTGCAGGTCCGTGTGATGAGGAAATGGACTGTTGGAGTTTTGCTGCTTTGCGGGTTTCAGCCTTAACTTTTAAATGACAAATTACTTGTTTTTCCTATGGTCTCATTCTTAGTTTAAAAAAAAAGAACAAGAAGCTTTCATCTGCAGGATTTCTTCATTAACCTGTTAATAAAGCTGTCTCATTGCAGAGCCATTTTACAATCTCCCTCCAGGTTTGGAGAACTGTCTTTTGTCATCTATGAGTCGCAAGGCCAGGAAAAAGAAAAAAAGAATTACCCCAACAGGCCCCGTCAAACCTAGCAATATAGGAAAGGAGTTTTGTACTTTTCTGGGCCTTCTGGGGTTAATTTCATTGCACATCGATTTGACAGGAATGTGGTCTTTCTCACTTCTCTCATCTTTCTGAGAGAACATCAGGAAAAAAAATAATGCACTTCTTTGGCATGCAGGCTCCACTCCTCTTTGGTTTGCTGAGGTACTTTTGATCTGTGTGAGATGTGACCAAATGGATGTCCATTTAAACACCCACAAAAGAACCTTACTGACACCAACTTTGGATGCTCCAGGGAAGCAGCATTTTCCTAGCCTGCACCATTTAGTGCTATATTCAAAGTCCTCTTTCATAATCTCATATATTATCTGAAATTACATTGCCCTGAAACATTAGATGATCCACTATCCACT
Source organism: Naja naja (assembly GCA_009733165.1). NCBI lineage: Eukaryota > Metazoa > Chordata > Lepidosauria > Squamata > Elapidae > Naja > Naja naja. The sequence goes on along the minus strand of CM019148.1, from coordinate 168,462,574 downwards.
GAGATAGGCTAATTTTAATGATTAACTGAGGAACTGTTAAATGTTACTTCAGTGTTCCACTGTCATTATGGAATTAGTATTAACAGCTATGTGCTGCAGTAATCCTAATGAGACTGCTTGTGATGGACAGCTCATACAGTGGCCGGTCCACAAAATATAAAATGGGGAATTAGGTTTTATACCATTGGCAGGAGGAAGAAGAGAAGAAGGAGGCCATTAGAGCCTGCCATTTGATGGCCCGATGCTTTGCGTTTTGCAAAGCACTCAACCCTCTCTCCACCTCTCTCGGGCGCTTTTAATTGAACTTGGATGAAATTAGCAAGCAGAAAATCAACACTTGTAAAGGGAGAATCTCATTACAAAATTATAGAGGTCTATGTCCCTGAAAAATCACCGAGGGTGTTTTTTGTATGTCAGCTATAAAACCTTTAATTACTACTGGCAGAGCTGCCAGAGCTGCTTTCAAAGGTAAAATAGAATGCAAACAAGGAAAAGTTATAGAGTCCATGTTTTGTATTCATGCACTTTTCATATGTGTAAAATAGTAGTTCAAATAATACTTTTGCCCTATATTTTAATATTATTTAAATTTATTCTCATTTCTCTGCGGGGTTTTTTTTTAATGTTCTGCTAAACTCTTGCAATTTTTAAGAAACAATCTTCTTGTATTCTGGTCTAATTTGTGTTCAGTTTTGCTCTATCTTGAGAGTTTGGATTGCTTTACATCACTTGTTTCGACAATGGGAGGTTCTCCCACAAACATCTCCTCTCTTTGGACAGGTATTAATGTTTCATTTTCTCCTATAGAGTTTTCATTTTAGTTTCTGCCTTTTCCATTTGACTCACAAGATATGGGAGCCATGATTTTCGAACATGAAAGAGACCCTTGTTTATTTTCTACTTATACATAAAGATTCATAGAGTTGGAAGGGCCATTTATGATTCCAATAATATACCACATAACTTTGCACATAGATGGTCTTCAGTTGATCCTGGCATCTCCGATTGGCTGGATTGTGGGAAATATAAAGAGCAGTTCTAAGGTGAAATGCTGCTTGGCACCAAAGAGCCCTGGGGGCATGGTGGTTAGAATGCAGTATTGCAGGCAAACTCTGACCCCAGTCTAGAGTTCAGTCTTGATGGGGCTCAAGGTTGACTCAGCCTTCCATCCTTCCAGGGTGAATAAAATGAGGACCTAGATTGTTGGGAGCAATACACTGACATTGCAAATTGCCCAGAGAGGGGTGGTATATAAGACTAAGTGCTATTGCTGTTTGGGAGAGATACTTCCAGAACACTGAACTAGACAAGCAGACTGAGTCAATAAAAAAACACTGTCATGTGTTCAACTGACATGGAGATGTCCCACAGTTTAGTGATAAAGGACATCCCTATCCATCACTTAAAAAACTAGTGGAAGGAGCGGAACTTGGAGAAGCATTTGCCTAAGACCCTGGAGATCAGTGGTGGGATTCAAAAAATTTTACTACTGGTTCTGTGGGCATGGCTTGGTGGGTGTGGCAGGGGAAGGATACTGTAAAAGCTTCAGTCAGAGGTGGGAGTTGTGCTCAGTACTGCCAGCCAGAAGAGCTGAGGTGCTCATCCCCACTTTTGGTCTGGTCTTTCCTGAAGATGACAAGAAGCGTGGTCAATATGGCCACCTCAGAGAAGGTCTCAACTGGACTAAGATCGGTGCAGGAGGAAAGAAAGAAGTTGACAGCAGAGGAACCGGGAGTATCAGATGGTAAGATCAACAAAGGCACCCCGGGATTAAGATAAAGATGAGTTTTAAAAAGAAGAAGAAGCAGCGCAGTGTCAAGTGAAGGGAAAAATAATAAGTAAAATATCTTTGACAGCTATAAAGGGCTTCGAACTGGGAAAGGAAGAAGCCGGTGTAAGAACTTAAGTTTAGGGCTCAAAAAATCTTGAATATTAAAATAAAAGGAAAGGGAGAAGATTTCGTGTAACAGAAAGTGCCACTTTGTGGATAAAAATTGGAATTTAAAGAAGAAGGAAAATATTTTGTTCCTTTGTGAATAGGAGTTGTTACAATTTTAAAGAGACATTGAAACAAAAAAGCAAGACCCATAGAAGGTGAAAGTTTGAATTAAAATAAAAGACAGACTGCTGGATTAGTTGGTGATATTGATATAGACTCTGGACTTGGGTCAAGATGTTAGAAAATTTAAAGGAGAAGAAATAAGGAAAATAAAAACTTTGGTGGCCATCCAAGGAATTAAAATGGAATTTAAAAGTATGAAAGAACTGCTACAGGAAGTGACTGAACTAATTTGGCTCATTGCAGAAGACATGGGCATGGAAATGGCGAACAAAGAACAAGAAGAAGGAATCTTGGAAAGGAGGAGCCAGCACAAGGAAAGCCATTTTAAAGAGACAATTAACACAAAGATTAATACAAATAAAAGGGAAAGGAAGGGTGGTTAAAAAACAAAACCTAAGAAAGTAATTAAAAGGGGAACATTTATGAAATTAGGCATGCTAGAAAGGTCCAGAAGAAAAGGGAGCAGAAAGGCAAAGAGAGAGAGGGATTCAAATTGGATGGAGAAGGGATATAGCAGGATAAAAGGGAGGAGAGGAACAAGAAACAAGAGCAGAAGATAGAGAAATACGGAATTATATAATGAAGAAAGAAACTCGTTTACATAGAGATAATGGTTAATGTATTAAGAAGGGGGGTTCTGCATGGAGAAGAGGGGTAATAAGAATATATTGCAATGATAAAACTGTAAAACAATAGAGGGGCTACTGACAATTTTATTAGATGAAGGTTACACTTTTACTTTTTATTTATAAAAGAAAGGTAAATGTTGATTAGATAAATTGAATTAACTGAAATGATTTTTGAAGATGTTTAAAAATGAGATTTGTCGGTAACCATGGTTAGTTATTCTTTACTATTATTTTGGAACTATAAATAAACTTTAGGGGGGATATGTGTTGCAGAACCCGATTGAAAAGAGATATAATGTTATGTAGCTTTTCTTTTCTCTTTTTTCTTTTATTCTATCTTTTGCTTTAAAGGGAATGATTATCACTATGTTAATATGTTAGCCACTGAGGTGTCACTTTCAAAGTAGTAAAGGGGGGGCAAGTCTAGGTTTTCTTTTTATTCTTTTTTGTGTTAAAGCTTGTATTGATTTAGAATTATGGAGAGAATATGTGATGAAAGGGCAAATCTGACGGATAAAAGAAATATGTAAATGAGTATTAACAATGTGAGATACTTAAAGGATAGATATGGATAAACTTTATTTTCTATATGACGGGCAAACATAGTTATTTTTAAGATGTATAAATGTTTAAAAAATATTTACAACTAATTTGAAACGAAATGGGGGGTTATACAGAGTGAGATTAAGATTTGAGACTTGGACTAATTTGTTTGGCCCTTTGTTTGCCAAAAAATGGAACGGAAGTAAAAATGGGATAAAATAGGAAGTTAAATGTTAAAAATGAATATAGAACTATTGTCATATTTGCATGTAAAAGTGATGACCCGGGAATATGCTGTCTACCGAAAAGAGCCTTAATTGAACTGTTAAAAATTGAATAAAACTTGTTTAAAAAAGAAAAAGAAAAATATAATCTAAGGTTATACAGGCATGTAACATTCTCATCTAGCTCCAAGAGCTCCTAAGAATTGGTGATGATGGGGAGATGTTTACCAGCTGAAAAGATGTTCCGTTTCCTTTTCCCACCCCTTTTATGTTTTGCCTAAAATATGTTAATTTCAATGTAGAAAGAAACAGATATTTTTCCCCCTTCAATATCTGTACACTGTTTACACAGCTCTGTCTGAGGCATAAATGATGCAGGAGAATGGAGAGGATTCCACAGTAATTCAAAACAGGGACAATAGTTCAGAAAGCAGTTGGTTCCGTATCAATCCTGATATTTGTCATGGATCACCAGTTGAGTTTCTCTTTAGAAAAGGCAAAAGAGGATCAAGAGATAAGTGATCCGAGAAACAGTAAATGATAAGGAGGAAAATACCAATTCAGCTAAACTTGCATTTCCACTGGAGAAAAAACATCTTGAACTCCAAATCATGAGATTGCAACAGGCTGCATGTAGAAAGTCAAACAGCAGAGCCTTTGCCTTCAGCTCATAGCCAAACAGAAACAGACTTTCTGAAAATACTTGAACCTTATCTTTTCTCTGAGAAACAGATGGAACAGAGGAGTGCCAGAGAACTTCGGTTACAAAGGCTTTAAGCTGAAATTCAGTCTTTTTTTTTTTTGGAAACAACATTTTCTACTGAATCCAGATTCTGCATGGTATTTGGACTGTTTGCCAGTTTGAATTTTGGGCAGGTTTTTGGACCACATGATGAAATCTTACCCTATATAAAATGAAATCTTGCATTGTTGCCTCTGCTGCCTTGATTTGAATGATTTTATGAGAATCCCTGAGTATAATTTTGATTATATAGTGCTCTGTCCCCTGACTTTGCTAACTCTAGCAGAGACTTCCAGCATGGACAAGTTACATCCAATATGAAATCAATCTAATTTTATCTGCAAAGTTTGTCTAAGAATCGTTTTTAGCAAAAGAAAAAAAAAGAAAAAGGAATTTTGGGCTTAATAAACATATTTTCAGGTATTTATGAAAATGCAAATGAATGCATTTCAATCCATTCCCAGTAAATGCTTCTGAATATCTCTCATGTATCTAATCCCCAAAAAGGGCTTTTGAGGCACTTCAGAATGCAGCTTGCCCCTTTCATTATTTGTGGTTTGTCTCCAAAGGTTTAATGGAGGAGGTGGAACAAAATCATATAAAATCATATAAAATCATACTGACCTCAGTAAGCTACCATTGAGAACTTCATTGTTAATACTAATAAAATCCATTATAAGAATGCATAAAGTTTGGATTTAAAAGCCCTGTATATTTGGTTTTTTTGCTGATTGTTCTACAGATCAGACGTTTGGAAAACAAAAGAAGTATTTATAATACATACATAAAAAGAACATTAATCTAAAAGTCCCAGAGGACTTATCTTTGAACTTTTTTATGAACTGAAAGAGGTAAATCTCATATATGATGGGTGATCTCTAGAGATGAGTAACCTTGATGATTTTCAGTGCGTGCAGGCTTGTAAGCAAGCTCAAGATCAATACTTCTCATTAGTAGTGGACAAATGAAATGGATATTTGCAATTTTTTTGGCTTTCTTTTGGTTTTTCTCAAAAAATTCCATGTTATGCCTGTAAGAATAATTTTTAGCAAAATCTATTATTTCCCACACTTCACATGCTTACACTGCTAGCAATTTAATTAATGTATCATTCACCTTTTATACACTTTTCTTTAAAACAAGAAGCTACCACAAAAATGGGGAAGGGGGTTAAGGGCTGCCACAAAGAAGGGTGTCAATCTATTCTCCAAAGCACCTGAAGGAGGACAAGAAGCAATGGATGGAAACTAATAATGAAGAGAAGCAACCTAGAACTAAGGAGAAAATTCCTGACAGCTCGAACAATTCATCAGTGGAACAACTTGTGTCCAGAAGTTGTGGGTGCTTCATCACTGGAGGTTTTTAAGAAGAGACTGGACAGTCACTTGTCTGAAAAGGTAAAGGACAGTGAGGTTGAACCTTTTAGAGACCAAGTGCCCAAACTGCAACCCAAAACCCACTTATTTACTGCAAAGTGCCAACACACCAACTTCATCTGAATACGGAGATTTTAATACCAAAAATGATGATAAACAAGGCAGAGTTCAGCTAATTGTTCTAAGAAGAACATGATAAATGCACTTTTATGCCCCTTGAGTTTTTCTGCTTTTGAAATATTACTCTGAACTGGTGCTGGGTGGTGGGAATCTGATGTCCAGAGCTTGATGAGCCCAGGAGCAGCGTGCCAAATACCAGCTGGCCGGAGGGAAGGGGGGGGCATCCTAAGACGATTTTCAATTTGGCTATGCAATGATGCAATATACTTAATCGCTAATAAAATTATATCTTTCTCAAAAATGGAGCCAAGGATCATTTCTATCTTAGAGGTTCAAGTTGTGGACAGTCTGATAGAAAGGGTACATCAGTTGTTTGACTGGCAAAGATGGAAAGCTGATATTTGGTCAGAAAACAATCAAGCATGCGTTACAAGTATGCCTATAAGATGCAACTATCAACAAGGATTGCATGAGATGTTACATTTGAGTAAGAGTAAGCAACTAAAGTTGAAGAGTAACAACTAAGGATAGAAAAACTTTAATTCAACTCATCTTAAAGATTGTAATGTGAATACCAAGCTTCTACTTATTGCATTACTTTCTCTCAACCTTTCAGTAATATATTATACCAGTCATTTACAAAATAAATTCAGCCATTAATTTATTGTCTATTTTTTCCCTTCTCTTCTGATTCTTTCTTTTCTGAAAGAAAGAAAAAAAGCCAATGCCCCTAAACCACAATGCCAACCTGCTAAAATAGGAAATAATTTTTCAGCGCAACATTTGCTGTAGCAGATGGAACCGTAAATTATTCACCTTTTCTCACATCTCACAATCCTTCTTTCACTCATCACTGAAAACGTTACCTTTATATCTCACTCTCATGTATCTCATAAATCTTTCTTCCTTATGTTGAAACTCCACCAAGCTGGCTAGCTTTTTACTCTCTCCAACACTGGCAATTCCATTTTCTTCCTTGTTGAAAATAGCCTTCCTGGAATTCCCACTATTACAGCAGAATATGGCTGAATTTTCTGTATTTTTGCCTATTGAATTTGGCAAATCTAAACGAAGAGCCCATGCATATTTTTCTAAAACCCTACATTATTAATGGTCAGGGGCCTTTCCCACTTTTTGTTTTATATTTTTCTCACAATGGATTAGTTTCCGTAGTAATAACCGTTCTTCAATATAACTAGCAGGGAGCAAATGACTACTTTCTGGCAAGGGAAAAACTATGGAGAGATTTGTTTATGAAGCTGCCTGTCTCACTTATTTTAGCTTTCAGCAGGCTGGGCCATCTTCTCCTCTGCCAAGGAATTTTCACTTTGTGTTTACAGAAAGAGATATTGCCTGGATTTATTTTGTACCCAGACTAGCAAGAAGGATGAAGAGGCTCTTAGCTTAAACAAGCTGTTTTTTCCCCTTACAGTTTTGTATTTGCATCAGTTCAATGTTTTATATGTTCCTCTTTGGAATTCATTTGCTTTCCTCCTGGGTTTTGTAAATTTTGCTCCAATCCTTTTCAACTACTAGGCTGTAGACTCTCTAAATATAGTAATGATATCAGTACCTCATTTTCTATCCCTGGGGAGTGTGAATTCAATCATTCATCCATCCATCCATCCATCCTTCATCCATCCATCCATTCTGGTAGTGCATAAACATAAACAATCATCCCATTTTCTGCTTAGCTTTCTGTATCAGCTTTCATAGACCAAGCATATCTCAAGCTTTTATTCTAATAATCTCCTAATGTTCATACCAATACAGCCATTTCCCCCTTTCATTCTCAGGAAGTTATTTAGCATATTTCTCAGTATTTTATTGTCCTTACTTTGTGAAGAATATTTGGATTTTGTTCTGTTTTTAACAAATGAAATTTCCAGTCACTGAATACGTGTGTTCATGTGTGCAAGCGTGAAATTATTTTCTGCATCACAACCCCCCAAGTATCTTTCTTGAACAGCACCAAATACATGGGTGTCTCCATTCTTTTCTTTTTTTAAATCACCATGCCAAGTTAAAAAGAAATTCTAATTTTGTTTATAGTTGCTGTATATGGCAATTTAAGTCTGTCAATTCAATGTCATTAACAATAATAATACTATTTTTTCTCTTTTCGGTTTCATCTTTAGTCTGCATTTATATGATTTTGATTTTTCTGCTTTAGGCTTTTTAATTTTCAAGTCAAGATGTTTGTGTTTTCTTTGTGGTAGCCTTATCTGCACTTGTGTGCTAGGACTGCCCTGAATGGCAGCAAAATTGTACTCTTGATATTAGATTTACTGGTATTGCTGTCTGTCATGAAAAAATCACTTAACTCTCAGCCGGGGTTGCAGAGATGAAGAAAAGTATATATTGACCCTGTGTCACCAAAACACCATGGGCCAGTGAGAGGCTTGATTTCTCCATATCGCTGGATAAAAATCACATGACAGAACTTTAGGAGACCTGATGGCAGAGTGGTTAGAATGCAGCATTGAAGGCAAACTCTGCTCACAGCCTGGAGTTCGATGCTGATGGAACTCAAGGTTGACTCAGCCTTCTATCCTTCTGAGGTCAGCAAAATGAGGACCCAGATAGTTGGGGGCAATATGCTGACATTGTAAACTGCTCAGAAAGTTTACAATGGAGCAGTATATAAGTGCTATTGCTATTGTTATTAGCTGAGTTTTCCAGTACAGTCACTGCCATATCCCATACCAGATATAGCTCTCTGGAACCAAAGAAAAGTCTGGCTTTGCTTCATCCATCTACTCCACTTAAAGATCAAAGGCCAGGTTGGGTGGAAAGCTGAGAAGTTACCTGCTCAGTGGATCTGAAGGGCATCAGGGCTGAAGGCTTTGATGAAAACAGGGTTAGTAGGTTTTATTTCTGATTTATGAGGAAACATAATTGAGATTGAGGTTTTTTTTTTTAATGATTGAAAAATTATTTAGACTTCTTAAAGATTACCCGGTTCTTGGTATTTTGGAAGGCTTCCAATTTCTGAAAAAGACAGCATCTTACTTCTTTCTAATTATTTGTCATGGTATAAAATGTTCTTAGATAGTAGATAAATAATGAAAAACAAAGCAGAAGTTTGTGTCTCAGCATATCTGAACACAGTCAGGAAGCTGTTTGAAGGATACGAATCTGAAAGCAAAAACGGGGAAAAGGAGATTATTTTGAAAATTATGGTTTCCCCAAAGTATTTTCCTATAGAGATGTCAAGTTTCAAAAAACAACACAGCTGGATTTAAGGAAGAAAAAAAAGATGGATTTCTGCAAGATCCCTTTTAGTTGTTCAGATAAGAAAACAGGGGTAAAGAAACCAGTCAAAGCACAGTGTATCATTAAAAAGCTTTATGAACTGCCTTTAAAAGCATAAAACTTCATTCAATTATTGTTTTCCATTTGGAGTTCAAATGACTATAGCCATTGCATGTATATAAAGCAATACTGGAAATGGCATATTCTAGTATTCTATAGAAATGAATGAGGAAGAGGTAAAACAGGAGCCATTTAGTAATCCCTCAAAGAAATGTAAAAGAGTGCTTATGACTAGATTTACCCAAGATGAAGATAGCCATGAGTTTAAAGCAGTGTCTTTATAAAAGGAAAAAATAAAAAGAATATATCCAGGCACTCCAAAGCTATGAGTCTTACCTAGCATCTATTTGACAACTCTCTCTCTAATGCACATACAACATACTTGTGTGAACATCTGTCTGTATTCCTGCAAGAAGCAAATTCCAAAACTCAATTGCCTGTAAACTTGATTCTCATCTGCATAAATCAACCATTCACTCTCACACACATGCAAGTCATTACTTTTCTCCCCACAGACACAGTGACGTGCAAAGGTATACACACATCCAGCAGAAATATAAAGGATGAGGAGGGGAAGGTGAAAAGGAAGGGAGAGAGAATCCAGACAGAAAGAGTAGGTGCTCCAGGAAGAGAAGGAAGGAAGAGTGGAAAGAAAACCAGACAGAGATGGGAGAAAGAGAGGGAGAGGGGAAGGGAAGGGAAGGGGAGAGAAGGGAAAGGAAAGGAAAAGGAGAGGCAAGGCAGAGGCCCCTGTTTGAGCATTAGAAAAAGAATTAAAATTCACAAGCAAGAAGACTTCCCCAAGTAATGGCTAGGTTTACAACTGTAGTCATTCCAAACCAATACAACATATTCCTTCCTTTTCAACGAACGCTCCCTGAATACATAGGCAATTAGTTGGGAAATTGTCAACTTTTATTCTCTTAAAACTTTCCCTGCACACTTACATAAATGACATCAAGAACAAAAATTGAATCGTCAGATAATAAATTAATGTAATAATACTTCATTGATTAGCTATAAGGCTAATCAGAATACAAAATGCAAGGCAATAATAAAGCCATACATAACAAACAAAACTCAACAAGCAAAACTAAAAGAAAACACACTAACTATTTCTGCATCACCACTACCATTTACCCCAGTAAGACACACACACATGGAGTTCTAAAACAAGGCCATAATACATGGATAGATTACTAAATAAACTCTCTGTTGAATAAAAGCTGCATAAAAATAGGAATGTAAACAATTCCTTCAAAAGTTAAGAATCAGAGGTGATATTCAGCAGGTTCTGACCAGTTCTGGAGAACCGGTGGCGGAAATTTTGAGTAGTTCAGAGAACCAGCAAATACCACCTCTGATAGAAGATTTTACAGTATCATTACCCTGCCATGCCCACCAAGCCACACCCACAGAACCGGTAATAAAAAAATTGAATCCCATCCCTGTTAAGAACATTTAATATTAAAGTCTCAGGAGAGAGAAAAATAGCAAAAATAGTATCTGTCATTGGAAGGATATCAGCCTCTCAAAATTGGCCCAGTTTGCTTAAGTGCATTCCATGGTTTTGGGATTAAGAACAACAAACAAATGGTCCTGGATCAAAACCTGGGAGCCCATGAATTCTAGTTCTCTCTTCTTTATGAGGGTCACATTGGTCGACCATCTGGTTGTGATTCTGAAAGAGAAATAGAGTTTGATTTGCAGTAGATACAAACAATTTGTTCATTGACGGTTTCCTAAACATGTATACAAATGCACACATCTGTCAGACAGTTCTGTTTGATTAGGGACTCTGAACCATCAGGGTTACCAACTGTGTAGAAGGCTCTTGTTCAGTGATTCCGGTTTCTTGCTTACTTGGAAAATGTCAGGCCACTCATAATTACAAGATCCACAAGTATCTGTAAGGCTGTGATATAAGCCAAGAGGATATGGCCAGCAGAGTCATATCAAAAGTCAACTATGGTTGATCATGTGCATTTAACTGCTGTATAGGAATCCATTCTGCAGCCGAGGTATTCAGAAATCTGTGTCCTAGCAACCAGAGTGACATAAAAAGCCATTATGCTTTCCCGTGATATTTCTACATCTTGTCAGGAAAAGTATTCACAAAATCCACTTCACATTAATAGCACTCTTTAATGGGAATCTCACAGAGGCAGAACATCAGAGGCATAAATTAAAACTTACTGATAGAAGAGTTTGGCATGTATTACACATATTATAGGATTACCCATTAGAAAGAATATTTATCCCATCACCATTCCCATATCCCAAGTACTATAGGGTTAGGGTTAGGGTAAAGCCCAAATTTCCATTATCTTTCCATTCAGACTTAATTCCAGGAAGAGAGAAGCCTTGTTTCCAAAGATTCGGCTCTTATTAGCTTATCCTTTAAATGATCTGAAATTTCCATATAAATGAGTTAAATGGCACTTTGAATCCCATGGTTTTCTAATCAGGCTCCCTTATGCCTTTTAAAATAATGTCCATCCTCACACTTGGTAAGTTAAAGCATAACTTCAGTTTTCAGTATTTCTTCAAAAGCTTATTGCACAAAGGTTTTTGAGAATCCTCCCTGGGCAGAGTTAGTATGGGCATTTTTCCACTTTATTTCCTATAGGATTAGTAATTCGTGTCATTCAGACCTTGCACTCATTTAATTTCAAGAGCTGCTGGCTCTTCCCCCTCTTCCAACACACACACACACACACACAAACAGAGCATTGCTTAATCCCTCAAGATGGTCATGAATTCAAGCAGAAGGCTTTATTAAGAAGGGAATTTTCTTGAGGGACATGTCATTTCACCATTTGTCTTTGTTCCTCCTTCTCCAAACCCATACGTTAATAGTCCCATCCTGGCTTTGGGGGTGAAAAGAGAGAGAGAGAGAGAAAAGAAGAAAACCAGGCTAACTGAGGAAGCTTGCAAATTAAAGAGAATTGAAAACATGCCCATTTGGACTAGGAGGCGCATCTGTGGTTCATTTTGTTGGAAAAACAGCATCCAAGCACCAGAACACATATGGTGTAAGTATTTGAAAAGTTCACAGCCTGGCAAATCAGGCCACGCTGCTCTCATCCAACTTTACAGGAAATAGAATATAGTCCATCTGTGAGCTAAGTCCTTGGCTGGTTTCTTTAACTGGTGCAACGGATAAGTCACAGTGTGTTAGGGAGCTAGTATAGACGGGGGGGGGGATGTGTGTCAGATTTATGGTACCAATGCTGTCAGCGTCTTGTAAATGGTAGGTTTTGCAAATTTCACCCCAAAGTGTAGCTGGAAGGATGACCCCCTTCTCCTGCTTCCTCATTTGCAAAAGAAAAGGCACCTTGTGCTACTGATTTAAAAAGCAACACATCCAAATAAATGCTTGACAATATGAAAGAGTTAATTGCAGCTTGATTGCACCATTCCTTTCCATTCCACCAGCGAAGAAAATGCTTGATGTTTGTCAGCAAGTTTTCAGATGAAAGAACAACAGCTCATCTGAAATGTATGGACTAAGTCAAAAGACTGCATATTAATGTTTGGGGCAGAGGTGGTATTCATCAGGTTCTGACCAGTTCTGGAGAACCGGTAGCAGAAATTTTGAGTAGTTCAGAGAACCGGCAAATACCACTACTGACTGGAGGTTTTACAGTATCCTTCCCCTGCCATGCCCACCAAGCTACAGCCACAGAACAAGTAGTAAAAAAAATTGAATCCCACCACTGGTTTGGGGCTTTCACTTAATGAAATGCCATGTTGCCATTAATCAGAATTGCTGGGTAAAGAAATGGTACAGCTCTGAAAGTCTGTTACAACCCTGTGCTTCTTTTACATATAAGCAACATGCGAATCAGTACTCATCTTATTCTATGACTTCAGAGAAGGATTGTAGACAATACCCAGCCAGTGCAATCATCCAGCCAGTTAAGGCTGACATCTTCTGGACTCCTGTATTTTTAGTTATGTATTTTGAATAACAGTAATAAATACATAAGCAAGTCCAGGTCACAACAAGTCACTAATAGCCAAAGGCGGAAATGCTTTCCTAAACTGTGTGGTTTGTAAGTCCATTAAAATCTGTCAAACTTCTCATAAAACTTCTTCTAAATCAGGGGTTAGCAACCTGTAGCCTTAGGGCCAGACCTATAGCCCTTAGCTGACTTTCATTTGGCCCCTCACTTTACGGGCAATATTTTCAGTTCTTTGGTAGGAACTACCTTTCCCTTCCAGGACTTCCTGCTATGTAAGATGGAAGAGGAGAGGAAAATTCAGAAAAGAAAAAGAAAGGAGGATTAGCTCCATCTATCATCAGGGGTGGGCTACTGGGGTTTGCAGGTGTTCGGGAGAGCCCCTAGCTAGGATTCTGTGCAGTTTGGAGAACCCCCAAATCCCACTCCTGGCTGGCTCCTCCCACCCCACCCCTCCCAGGAGTACCCATGTGGCCCATTTTGGATGCAGGTAAGTGCAGGGCACGCGCGGAGGCTCATGGGGGATGAAAAATGGGCCTCTCAGAAGTTCGGGAAGGCCGGAAATGGGCCATTTCTGGCTTCTAAAGAGCCTCCGGAGTCCAGGGGAGGCTGTTTTCACCCTCTTGGAGACTCGACAAAAGCCTCTGGAGCCCAGGGAGGGCAAAAAGGCCCCCTCCTACCGAGGTTCAGGAGGCCAACTAGGCCCCACCCACCATGGCCATATCCACCCAGCAACTGGGCAGAGAATCCTTTGCTAAAATTTTTGAAGCCCACCCCTGTCTATTATTAGCTGCAGCTGGACTTCTGGTATTCAATGCAATCATCAAAGTTATTGCTGCAGCCTCTATTGAAATAACTAGCCACACTGAGTACTTCGCATACTTGCTTATTTCTTTGTGCATAGTTGCACATACACATATGTCCATGCACATGTGTCTGTGTGTATAGCATGGTATATCTTTATACATGTCTCCTTGGAAGCACTTTGATAGGGCTCATTATCAGACATGTGCAAATAGGGCTACAGCTTTATTTAAATTTAATCATAGCCATTTTATCTTTTATTTACACAACTGACAGACTGCCCAGTAATTGGCATTTTGTGGGTGGCCCATAGGGACCAAAGTAAGCAAAGCTACCACAAACTAAAATCAATGACACATCATTATAAAACCATAAGCCAGTTTAAGACTTACAATAGAGGACAATAGATGTTTCAACAGCACAATTAATTTAAAACAGAAGGTCCTGTAGATGAGCTCCTCCAAACTAGAAGAGAATAAAGCCATTATGCAGAGCATAAATGAAAAAATGAGTTAATGCTTCTTCTTCTTCTTCTTCTTCTTCTTCTTCTTCTTCTTCTTCTTCTTCTTCTTCTTCTTCTTCTTCTTCTTCTTCTTCTTCTTCTTCTTCTTCTTCTCTGTCGATGGTGCTTTGAGTGCAGTGCTTTTATCTGAAACAGAATGGAGATGCCTTTACATTTGTTTTCATCTATTGTAAACTGCTTTGGGTAGCTGAGTACACGTTTTGTACGCATCACTAATAAGCAAAGATAAGACCAAGTTCAGATGCCTTTTGTTAGTAGATGAACTGTTGGATTGATTCTTAGCTACTGGTTTGTGAATGAAAGTAGTAAGAAAAGAGTAATGGAATGACCAACCTTTGCATTTGTTGAATGCTATCGGGCTGTTGTTCCAGCTGAAAATATTCTGCTTCATACAAGGTCATTTAAAGTCATTAACGGCCATGTTCCTTCAGAATTGTGCAAATTGGCTTTCAGTAGAATATGGGTATATAGGAATCAATGGGAATATTGTATTTCTTCTTCTTCTTCCTAATGTTTTGGAGTCCACTTCTTCTCTTTTTTTTTTAACAGTTGACTGGATCAACCAATTATAGGGAGTCCTCAACTTGCAACCATTCTTTTAGTGACTGTTCAAACACCAGTTATGACAGCATTGAAAAAAGTGATTTATAACTAGTCCTCACACTTATAATTGTCACAGTGGGCACTTGGATATCGGCATGTATTTTTGGCGGTTGCATTAACCTGTGTCACATGATCACCACTTGACATCTTCCCAGTTGGCTTCTAGCAAGCAAAGTCAATGAGGTGAGTTGGATTTACTTATCAACCATATGATTCACTTAACAACTGTGGCAAAAGAGAACCTAAAATTGAGTGGAACTGACTTAACATTTACCTCATTTAACAATGGAGGTTCTAGTCCCAATTGTAGCCATAAATCAAGAACTATCTGTACTGTATTTTCATCTATTTGAATAATCTATTTATTTATTTAGTGTATAGCATTTGTACATTGAGAGCCAGGGAGTCTACAATGTTCTTACAGAATAGCTTTGGTTGCTTAAGATTGCTAGTTTGTTCAGTTTATGCTCATGTGCTATCCAGGATGCACTGCAAGGTGTGAACGAAGTAGCTTCACACACAGAGTGACTAAAGACATTCTCTGGGTCAATCAGTGTCATCTGGGGATTTTCTCCACCAATTTTGGGTGCATTCAGGCAGGCCCAGTACCTGATGGTTTCTTGTCATTGCATGAAGCACTGATAGTTTCTCACCAGAGTGATACCTATTTATCTACTTGCATTTTGCATGCTTTTGATCTGCTAGGTTGGCAGAAATGGAGGTGAGTGATGGGAACTCACTCCGTCATGTGTTGCTAGGGCTCAAACTGCTGGAGTACAGAGAGCTGACCTTTTCCAGCCAGCAAATCCAGCATCTATGAACCTCAGTGGTGCAGTAGTTAGAGTGTAGTACTGCAAGCTATTCTGCAGCCAGCTGCCTGCAATTTGGCAGATTGAATCTCACCAGACTCAAGGTTGACTCAGCCTTCCATCCTTCTGAGGTGGGTAAAATGAGGATCCAGATTGTTGGGGTCAATATGCTGACTCTGTAAACTGCTTAGAGAGGGCTGTAAAGCACTATAAAGTGGTATATAAGCATGGGTGGGATTCAAATTTCTTAACAACCGGTTCTGTGGGTATGGCCTACTTTGTGGGTGTGGTTGGTGGTCATGTGACTGGGTGGACATGGCTTGTATGTAAATATTATAAATATTTATGTAAATATTGATTTTTGTTATAAAAAAAGAGCAACTTTTACCCAAAATCAGGCAAAGCAGGCAGGCAGATTGAGTTGCTCACAGAATCACAGATTCACTAAGAGATCTATCTATCTGCAATCAGCTACCTGAGTCTGCACTGAAAAGCTTCAGTCCTAAGGAAGGTTTGACTCTGCTTTTAGATTAGCTAGAAAGCAAGAAATCCAAGGATTTCCTGCTTTCTAGCTAATCTAAAACTCCCATCAGACCAGAACAGCTGATGCTTGGAGGGGAAAAAAGGAACAATAGCAACTTACCAAACCAGGCAAGTTGGATGGCTTGTGTTGGATTGTGGAAGTACTCAGGACACCAACGTTCTGATACAGCTTTTTATTTCTCCATAGGTATACAGGAAAAGAACTGCTCCCGGAAGAAATTGCGGCAGCCTTTATAGCCGGCTGCTCGTGGCTTGTGTCCAGTGATGGCTCGTTGAATTTCCCACCGCTTTTGGAATCCTCCAATGATGTGTAAGGATGCTAATACCTAACACCCCTCCCCACCTGGTCTGGTTCACCCAATCCGGTCTTGCCTACTGTACGTAATCATGTAAGTAGACGGGGCTTTTATGGGAACGACTGGACCTGCGCAGCTCAGTCGCGGGTTGGACTTCGAGCTGTTCAGGTGGCTCTATCGCTGCTCTTGTCCTTTCCCTTGGAACCTCCTGGCAAGTCGAGCTAGCCATGCTGCTCCTGCCAGGGCCCACTTCCCGGATTTGTTCTGGCCTGCTTCTGCTGCCTTGTTCTTCGGTTGCAGGTACGTGTCTGCACTTTCCGACCAGGGCTACACTTCTTAGTGATTTTTGTGTGTTTTTAGTTGTCAGGGTTTGTTCTGTTTGTGTTCCTGTATGTGGAGGGTCCCCCACTCCCCCTTTGCTTTTGTTATATTCTTGTGAGGGGTCTTCCCCCTCTTCCCAGATTGTGTTGTCTCTGTTTTAAGGTTCTTCCCCTATTCTTCTGTTTATCTTTTGTTTGTTTGAAGGGTCTCCCCTTTCCACTATGGTTCTGTTTCAGGTGTGTGCAGGGTCTCCCCCTGCTTCCTTGGCTATGCTATGTCTGTGTGAGGGGCCTCCTCCTCCTTCTCCCTTTTTGTTATCTCTCATAGCCCTGGATCTGAGCTGGTCTATGTGTCTTTTCCAGTTTATACCGTCAGTCGTTTCCACCCTGTATGACCGGGGCCTGGTTATCTGGGTTATTTTTGCAGGTATCCACAAAGGGTCCCCTGTGAGGTTTTTGCATATACTAAGTCCCCTGTTTGGAATGTTTGGGTTCTGTTAGAGGAGTCTACTGGTCTTTCTGGGTTGTATGTGGGGTGTAACCTGTCTAGGTGTGACCTTAGTTTTCTCCCCATTAGTAGTTCGGCTGGACTCTTGTTCATTGTTGCACTGGGAGTTATATGTTGTATACTTAATATTTTGTCTATCTTTTCTTGTGTGTTCCCTGGCCCTAATTGTTGTAATTTCTCCTTTGTATATCTTACCATCCGTTCCACCCATCCATTCATTGATGGGTGCCCGGGGCTGTTAGTGCATGCCTTATCCCATTTTGAGCTAAAAATCCCTCAAATTGTGTTGCTGTGAATTGGGCCCCGTTGTCGGATACAATTAAATCCGGCAACCCATGTGTTGCGAAAAGCCTCCTGAGCTGCCTAATAACTGCTTCTGTGGTGGTGGATTTCATGATGCTTACTTCTAACCATTTGGAGTAAGCATCCACGACTATCAGGAATGTATGTCCTTTAGTTGGGCCTGCGAAATCAAAGTGTAGTCTTGACCAAGGTCCCCTTGGTGTTTCCCATTTGTGTTTAGGTGCTGTGGGAGGTGTCAGCCTAGATACTTGGCAGCTTTTGCAAGTTGCCACCCAGTCTCCTATTTCTTTATCCATCCCTGGCCACCACACATAACTCCTAGCGAAGGATTTCATTTTTACAATCCCCGGGTGCCCTGCATGTAGCATTTCTAGTATACTTTCTCTTAATATTTCAGGTATAACTAGCTGGTCCCCCCATAGTATGCATCCCTTAATAATCGAAAGTTCTGTTTGTCTGTTTTTGAAAGGTTTGGCGGCTTCGTTAGTTTCAGTCTCTGGCCAACCTTTCCATACCCAGTTTAATATTCGCACCAGGAGTCTGTCTCACGTTGCTTCCCTTGCAATGTCTGCTGCTGTTGCCAGTAGATTTTCTAATGTCTCTATTAAAAGGTTGTATGTGGTGGGTGCTGGGTCTTCTATGTCTGGTAGAGGGCAGCAGCTTAGTGCATCTGCATGGTTTATGTCCTTTCCAGGTTGGTAAATTAGTTTGTAGTTGTATGCAGCTAGGAATTCAGACCACCTTGTCATACCGGGGATAGTATGTTTTGTGTGGCTTTGTTCCCTGTGATGATGCCCAGGAGAGGCTTGTGGACCGTTACTAAAGTGAAAGTACTTCTGTAAATGTATTCATGGAATTTCTTGATTGCGGTGACAGCGGCTAGTGCCTCCTTGTCCAGTTGGCTGCAGTTCCGTTCTAGTTTTGATAGAGTCTTTGAGTAGAATGCTATAGGTGTTTCTTTTCCATTGGGTAACTTGTGGCTGAGGACAGCGCCTACGCTGAAAGGTGATGCATCGCAGGTTAGGATTATTGGAAGTGTTTCACTGTATTGTATTAATACACAGTCGGATGTAATCAGGTTTTTTATTTCCCAGAATGCCGTTTCCTCCCGTTGCCCCCAGGACCAGGTTGCTTTTTTGTCAAGCAATCTGTGTAGTGGTTCCACAATCGTTGCTTTCTGCAGTAAGAACATATTATAAAAGTTAGTAAGTCCTAGGAATGCTTGTAGGTCAGTTTTATAAACGGGTCTGTGGGCTTCCTTGATTGCTTTGACTTTGGTCTCAGTGGGGTGGATCCCTTCACTGTCTATCAGGTATCCTAGGAATTCAACCCTGCTGGCTGCTAATTGGCACTTCTCTTTTTTTACCTTGAGTCCCACTTCCTTGAATTTATGCAGGACTTCCCTCAGGCAGTCATGCAATTGTCTTTTGTCCTTGGCTGATACAAGGACATCGTCAAAATATGACACCACACTTTAATCCCTTGTAGTAATTGTTCCATCAAACTCTGGAATACCCCGGGGGCAACGCTGACCCCAATTTGTAATCTGTTGTATTTGAATGCCCCTCTGTGTGTCACGATCATCTGGGCTTCTGCCGTCTCGAGGTCTACTGGTAGTTGTTGGTAGGCTTGTGCAAGATCTAGTTTAGCAAAGACTTCCCCTGCCCCAGGGAGTGCAATAGGTACCCCACTATAGGGATGGGGTATGCACTTTGTGTAGTGCATGGTTCAGGGTTGCCTTGTAGTCCCCACAGATTCGCACAGACCCATCTGGTTTTATTGGTGTGACAATAGGGGTTTCCCACTTTGCATGGTCAACTGGTTCCAAAACCCCTTGGGCGAAAAGTTTATCTAGTTGTTCATCTATTATAGGTTTGAGTGCAAAGGGGACCCACCTCACTTTTAACCTTATAGGGGCTACAGTTGAGTCTAGACTAAAGGAGATTGGGGACCCCAAGTACTTGCCTAGTTTTCTGTCGAATACCTCTTGGAATTTGGCCATCAGGGTCTCCTCCCAGTTCATCTCATGATGCTGTTTATTCCGGAATTAGTCTCTTTATAGTGTCCTAGGATACCATCGACAAGTATGAGCTGGAATCCACTTCCATCTGACATGTTTGTCCCTCTATTTTGATTTGGACATGTACTTTTTGGGCATTTGTGGTATTTGAGTGTCCAATGGTCACCATCTGGTGTGTCTCATCTCTCCCGTTGATTGTCTCTCACCCTCGCCTATTCCTCGTGGCCTGGTTCCATCTGCTTCTGGTTCTATTCTCTCTGTCCCGGGGTTTGGGCTCCATTTTCTTCTTGGGGAATAATTCTTTGTTGCTCTACACGCTTGTGCAAAGTGTCCCCACCGCTCGCAATGGAGGCAGATAGCATCTAGGAACCAGCATTCTGATCATGGATGGTTCCCTTCACATCCGGCACAGCAAAACTCTTTTCTTTTTCCATTCTGGCCTCTTGTCTCTTGTTCTGAACGGAGTTGATTAACCCCTTCTTCGCCTCCTTCGTCTTCCGACTTGGACTCGAAGTCTTCGTGGTGTGTGGTGGTTGTGTCTTTTGTCAATTCTTGTGGTATCTTATTCATTTTCCGCATGGTGGCTGCCAATTTCTTGGTCGCTTCCACTGCAGTCGCCGCTTTGATCGCTTCCTTTAGTGTTACTTTAGGCTTTGTCAGTAGCCTGCTTTGTAGTGTTAAATCTCTCAGTCCCAGGACTACTCGGTCTCTCATGGCCTCCTCCATGTTAAGGAATTCACATGCCCCGGCGATGTCCCTCAGGTTTGTGACAAAATCGCCTATGCTCTCACCTTCTTTTTGGTCTCACCGGTAGAATTCGTGTTGTTTGATGAGTCAGGATACAGGTGGAGTGTAGTGAGCCCTTAGGAGTTGCTCTAAGTTGGGCCATGCCATTGTCTTTACATTGGTCGGTGTCGACAATGCTTTTGCCATTTTAAAAATGGCAGGTCCGCAGTGTGTCAGCAATAGTGCTCTCTTCCTTTGTTCGCATATTGTCGCGAGGTCGTTCCCTTTGAGGAACATTTGGAAATGATTGATGTACGATTCCCAGTCTTCGGTTGTGGGGTGTGTTAGTCCCGGCCATTTCATTTCAGTTTGGTTCCGGACTTCTTTGGTCGCTGCGTGCTCATTGGTCTTCATGTCTTGAGATCCCATCCTCGTCGCCAGTGTTGGATCATGTGGAAGTATTCAGGACACCAACATTCTGATACAGCTTTTTATTTCTCCATACACATACAGGAAAAGAACTGCTCCCAGAAGAAACGGCAGCAGCCTTTATAGTCGGCTGCTCGTGGCTTGTGTCCAGTGATGGCTCATTGAATTTCCCGCCACCAGGGAATCCTCCAATCATGTGTAAGTATCCAATCACGTGTAACAGCTCGCATGCGAGATAAGGAGTGAGTGGGTGGGGAGGGGAGGGGCCAGCCAGTGGAGCAATTTGCTGGTTCTCCAAACTGCGGACAATCATTACATGTGTGTGTTCAGCATTTGCAAGAAATCATGAGCTATGCCACCTGGACAGCTGACAAGCACTGTGTTTGGGTGCACAGCTTTGAAAATCCTCTTGTTTCCTGCTTTTTCAATCTCAGCTGTGCTGCGCAAAGCAGCTGAGGAGGGAAAAGCAGGGAATAAAGGACAGCCTAGAGCCCGGGCAGGCAGGTGGGCCAAACACCGAACCAGTTCAGTGTCAGCTGCTCTTCTCAGCTACAGGTTCTGTAGAATTGGGCCGAACTGGTTGCATCCCACCCCTGTATATAAGTCTAAGTGCTATTGCTATTGCTATCTTGAAGCCACTGAACAACCTCACCTTTAAATAATAAATATATAGGATAAATAAAAATAAATAAACAATAAAAAATAGGAATGTAGTCTGAATGAAAGCAAATACTAAAATATTTATTTTAGGGTTTTTGACTATAGTTTCCTTGTGGTATTTGATAGAAAGCAGAACCTCAATCCAACATGAAATAAGCTGTTAGTAATTTGTTGAGTACCTAGTGATTGAAGGAAGGAGGGACAATATTGACACTATTACAAATACTGGATTACTTGCAAGATTATTAGAAACGTGGTGCAAGATTATCAATACA
Source organism: Naja naja (assembly GCA_009733165.1). Lineage (NCBI taxonomy): Eukaryota > Metazoa > Chordata > Lepidosauria > Squamata > Elapidae > Naja > Naja naja. The sequence goes on along the minus strand of CM019148.1, from coordinate 168,440,779 downwards.
GCTCATGAAGCAATGAGTACATTTATTGCTTCCATAGCAGTCAGGAACTTTAAATTGACATGATGGATGGGTTGTGGAGCAAGCTGCAATCAATACAGCACATTTGAATGAATATCATGGCTTTATGGTTTGTTAAGGGTGACTTGGTTGTTTAGTATTTCAAAGGAGTAAAATGGCTGAGATCAGCTGTGTAATTTTCTAACAATAGATCTACTGCTCATTTGGAACTTTTTGTTGATTTTCTGCATATGCAATGCCTGTTTTGTGATATTTAGCAAAATCACCATTGTTATATTTCAAAGTTGCAATATGGAAATGCTTTGTCCTTCAGGAAAATTTCAGTTGAAGGGCACTGGCAAGTGAATGTTTTTTTCCATGTAAAATAAGCACATTTTTTATAATATTTATGGTATGTAAAATATAACTGAATTTTTATCTTAATCTTCAGTTGTTGTTTTTCCCCAAACATTGAAATGAATGGGTTTGCAATGATTGAAAGCTATGAGCTTATGTGGCATCTCTAGATGTAATGTGCCATGGGTATGCTAGCCATCAGGTTTCAAAACTTCTCTTTCAGTTTCTTTCAAAAATGAATTATCCAAATTGATCAAAAGTTAGCACATTGCAATTAAAATATCAGGGAAATGAAGTTTGTGTTTTTGTTTATTTATTTTGATTTATATAACTACCCATCTCACATACCAGATCAAAGGTGGATTATAATAAATGAAACACATAAAACATGATATAACATTTTACCCACCTCGGAAGGATGGAAGGCGGTGTCAATCTTGAACCTGATGAGATTCAAACTGCCGAACTGCTGGTAGCCGGCAGTCAGCAGAAGTAGCCTGCAGTACTGCCTTCTAACCACTGCACCGCCACGCTCTTAACAGGAGGAAGTAGGTGGTATTTGGAGAAAGTGGCATACAGACAAACAAATAAGCAAATAAACAAACAAATAATACATTCTGTATTAGTTGAAGCTTCCAAATACTTTTCAAGGGCAGCCCCATGTAAAACATATTGAGATAATCCACCCTGACAATCACAATGACATGAGCAATCATGAACAGGGACCCCCGGTAGAGGAATGGGTGCACAAAGACTGTCTTAACCAAGACTAGAGCCAAAACCACTAGAGCACTTCCTGAATTAATTCAAAATGTAAATAAGAAAAGCAATGGGAAATTTAGGCTGTGGTCTTATAGAAACTTACCATGAATGTTACATTGGACCAGGCAGGTATAAGATTGTATTGTAAATTACGTCTTCAGAAACTCCAGAATAATATTCTGCCTTGAGAGAACCAGACTAATGCATTCAAGTTGTATTAATGAATTCTGGCAGCAAACCTAACATTAATTCAACCCAGACTTGGCTGACAGCATGTAACCAGCTGAGATCTAGTAGTAGCTGAAACTTTCCCCTGGAATCTGTAGAATCTGGAACAGTGAATCAATTTTTAGCCACAGTTTTACAAGAAACAATTCATGCAAATTAACATTTTATACTTGGCACTGCAGCCCAGCCTTCAGAATATTCTACTGCCATTCATTTTACATCGGGTGATATTTTAAATTGGAAACTGTATGTGGTTTTCTCCATTTACTTCCCTCAAATATGGCTGCATTTGGGGTCTGGTTATTTCTGTACATGAGCTGTTTTTAGCATCAGTCAGACAATAGACGTAGATGCCAAGATTTCAGTGGGCTTATACTGAGGAATGTGACAAGGTGAATTTTGTTAGCCAATTTAAATGTAGCAGCAATTCTCCCACGAATGCAAAAGGAGTACCGTCTGTGGACTCAGAGCTCTTTGCAGATGTGGCTGCTCAGTTGTAATTTTTAATATGTTAGCAGGGGGTAATTATTAAACTCACTGAGAATAGAAAGATTCATTGCATATAATGCCTCTAAGTTAAATCACAAGCAGTTAAGGAAATCCAAATTCACTGTATTTCTGGTGCTATCGGCATTTAGCTCCACTCTGAACAGCATGATTTCTGGCCTGCCAGTCAAAAACCAGATGCAGCCTTAAAAAACTGCACAAAGCTGCCTTAAGCAACGCAGGAAAAATAATCTGAGGGTCTCCAATCTGTGCTTGCTTGAAACATTGAGTTCCGTGCAGTTTCGCAAAACCAATTGCCTGGGCTATAATAGACTGATTTTATATAGACAGCCAGAGCTGTCACAGGAAATGGGCCGTGTGATTGTAAAACAAAAAACACTCAAACAGGAAGATACACATTCCAAACAACCTTCTCTAAGAACTTTTCAGAGAGTCAAAGAGGTTTCTGCAGATTGTGCCTCCTAAAATGTCAATTCAATAATCCTGATTCAGCCAGGTTCAAAGGGATATCAGCTGCAATATTGCAAATAACAAATGGATCTCTGACAGCCCATAACGATGGTGGCATTCCTCCAGCAAACAGTTGCTCTGCTGCCATCCTATTTTGCCTCCAGCATCATCGCCGCACACTTTAACCTCCATCAGATGCAATCTAGAGCTAGATGTGGGAGCATCACCCTTGTTAATAGGTAGTTATATTAGATGTGACTTCGAGATACTCAGATGCTGTTCTGCGCTGCCCCATTTCAATTTTCCGCTCTCACAAGGCTCTTTAATGTTGGAAGGTTGTCAATTAGTTGTCAATGTGCCACCTGGAGAGCTGGTCACAGCTTGAGAGTGTGATCATTATCAGAGCTGGTGCAAAAATAAAACAAAGGGAGAAATCATAAGAATAAACATGCCTTTCCGTGCATGGATATATAATAACTTTTAGAATTATGTAGGATTTCTTCCCTGTTGCCTTTCACTGCTGCTACAAACCTGTTTCTCCTTTCAGCATTTTTTTTTCACAGTGCATCAGGGTCCGTAACAGAAAACCTCTCTGACATGCTGAAATCAGTGTGCCTGATTGGGTGGGTGGGTGGGAATCCTAAAAAACTTTGTTGCACAGATTTTAAGCTAGTTAGAGTATAATGACTGAGGGCTTTTATGCAGTTCAGCAGGCAACACTTACTCGCACATTGCCAGTGTTCTGTCTTTTGCAGACTCTTGGTGATTCTTCCAAGTTTCTTCATTGATCCTCTGGAAGAGTAATAACCAAGACAATGAGGCATGCTAATCAGTGGTGGGATTCAAATTTTTTTACTGCCGATTCTGTGGGCATGGCAGGGGAAGGATACTGTAAAATCTCCAGTCAGAGGTGGGATTTGCCAGTTCACCGAACTACTCAAAATTTCTGCTACCGGTTCTCCAGAACTGGTCAGAACCTGCTGAATACCACCTCTGATGCTAATACTTGCATCAAAGTTTCTACTTCAAACTGTCCATGATTACTTTTTCATCATGAGATGGTACTTTTTCTCCTCTTGTATATCCACCCCATTGGTAAGGCAATGGATATTTTTCCTACTCTACCAAAAAGAACACTAATCTTATCAACAAAAAGCAAAACAATGAAGCTACTAAATAGGACAACTTACAGGTGAAACTTGAAAAATTAGAATATCGTGCAAAAGTTCATTTATTTCAGTAATGCAACTTAAAAGGTGAAACTAATGTATGAGATAGACTCATTACATGCAAAGCAAGATAGTTCAAGCTGTGATTTGTCATAATTGTGATGATTATGGCTTACAGCTCATAAAAACCCCAAATCCACAATCTCAGAAAATTAGAATATTGTGAAAAGGTGCAATATTCTAGGCTCAAAGTGTCCCACTCTAATCAGCTAATTAAGCCATAACACCTGCAAAGGGTTCCTGAGCCTTTAAATGGTCTCTCAGTCTGGTTCAGTAGGAATCACAATCATGGGAAAGACTGCTGACCTGATAGTTGTGCAGAAAACCATCACTGACACCCTCCATAAGGAGGGAAAGCCTCAAAAGGTAATTGCAAAAGACATTGGATGTTCCCAAAGTGCTGTATCAAAGCACATGAATAGAAAGTTATGTGGAAGGGAAAAGTGTGGAAGAAAAAGGTGCACAAGCAGCAGGGATGACTGCAGCCTGGAGAGGATTGTCAGGAAAAGGCCATTCAAAAGTGTTGGGGACTTTCATAAAGAGTGGACTCAGGCTGGGGTAGTGCATCAAGAGCCACCACACACAGACGGATCCTGGACATGGGCTTCAAATGTCGTATTCCTCTTGTCAAGCAGCTCCTGAACAACAAACAATGTCAGAAGGGTCTTACCTGGGCTAAAGAAAAACAGACCTGGTCTTTTGCTCAGTGGTCCAAAGTCCTCTTTTCTGATGAGAGCAACTTTTGCATCTCATTTGGAAACCAAGGACCCAGAGTCTGGAGGAAGAATGGAGAGGCACACACTGCAAGATACTTGAAGTTCAGTGTGAAGTTTCCACAGTCTGTGTTGATTTGGGGAGCCATGTCATCTGCTGGTGTTGGTCCACTGTGCTTCATTAAGTCCAGGGTCAACGCAGCCATCTACCAGGAGATTTTGGAGCACTTCATGCTTCCTTCCGCAGACCAGCTTTATGGGGATGCTGACTTCATTTTCCAGCAGGACTTGGCACCTGCCCACACTGCCAAAAGCACCAAAACCTGGTTCAATGACCGTGGGATTACTGTGCTTGATTGGCCAGCAAACTCTCCTGACCTGAACCCCATAGAGAATCTATGGGGCATTGCCAAGAGAAAGATGAGAGACATGAGACCGAACAATACAGAAGAGTTGAAGGCCGCTATTGAAGCATCCTGGTCTTCCATAACACCTCAGCAGTGCCACAGGCTGATAGCTTCCATGCCACGCCGCATTGAGGCAATAATTGCTGCAAAAGGGGCCCAAACCAAGTACTGAGTACATATGCATGCTTATACTTTTCAGAGGTCCGATATTGTTCTATGTACAATCCTTGTTTTATTGATTGCATGTAATATTCTAATTTTCTGAGATAGTGGATTTGGGGTTTTCATGAGCTGTAAGCCATAATCATCACAATTATGACAAATCACAGCTTGAACTATCTTGCTTTGCATGTAATGAGTCTCATATATTAGTTTCACCTTTTAAGTTGCATTACTGAAACAAATGAACTTTTGCACGATATTCTAATTTTTTGAGTTTCACCTGTAATAGAAGTTTCCTAGTGAAGTTCAGCAGGCAAAAGAAAGTGACCAGGGAATTGGTGTACTCTAAAGGATTGTGTGCTCAGCTGTGAGGAATCAAAAGTTCATTTCTGAATAGCTGCTGATTGCAAGGGTTTTTCCTGAGTGCTACTGATTGCCCATTGTGGTGAGTGACTCCTGCTGAGTAAGCAGAGGCTGTAGGAGAATATAAGGCAGCCAGGGTTTGTGTGTGTGTGGCGGGGGGAGGCTGATTGAGTGAACAAATAGGAAGACAGTTTCTAAAAAAAGTTTCCTTCTAAATTAAGAGTTTGTACTTGACTAACTGAAGAGGCTGAGAGGGGAAAGGGAGTAAATATAAACCTTTGCAGTGATGGTGCTCCAGTAAAGCTGAATCTGCAACTATGAATTGTGACGCTTGTGGCAATGCTCCTTGTCCAAGAACATCCTAACATAAATTTGCAGCAAGTGCAAACTTAGAGCAGTTCTTGAAGAAAAAATCACAGAACCGGACAGTGAATTGCCACAGTTTAGCTGATGTGAGAGGATGAAGATTTATTCATTTCAAAGAATGGATGCTGGAACAATGGAAAGTGACAATAGAAGCAACTTTCCATCACAAAGGCAGTTAAAGGAAGGAGTAAGACCAGTGGATGAGACTGTCATCAGAAGCAAAATAAATGGTAAAAGAAGCAAATGGCATCAGAAGCAAAAGAAATGCTGGAACTCAGAAAAAAAGTCTTTGCAGAAGAAACCTGCTCCAAGCGTAAGAAAAGAAAACATTCTGGAATAGGTAACGAGACAATGAATCCCCTTAAGGCAGAAAGGATGTAACTGGTTGATGACCTGTTATTACAAATATTGGAAACAAACCTATGCCAACTAAACTTGTTGGTTCATGAATTGTGTTATCTGCTAGGAACAAGAAATAGAGATATGATTAGCGTACAAAATGTATTGTGTGTAAAGGTCCTTCTGATACACAGATAATACTGCAAAGAAATATTGCTACAATCATCTTGCCATTGGAAATCTAGGATGGAAATTTGATTTCTGTATCCGAATAGATTGCTGGCCCAAGATTGGTTGTGCCATAGGAGGACTGCCATAGAAGAAACTTTATTTGTCACAGAATGGCTGCAAGCCAAAAATATTACATAACATTGATATTTATTTATCTTTCAATTTAAAGCATTGATAAGGCTACCCAACCCAAAGATATTATACACACACTACATATATATTGTACATATACATAGACCAGAGGTCTCCAAACTTTGCAACTTTAAGACTTGTGGACTTCAACTCCCAGAATTCTCCAGCCAGTATAGCTGGCTGAAGAATTCTGGGAGTTGAAGTCCACAAGTCATAATGTAGCCAAGTTTGGGGATCCCTGACATAGACTATGAATTACATAAAGGTCATGTAAGAGAAATAAAATATATACAAACTTAAAAATCAATGTCTATATAGTAAACCTAGTTTTGACTACGTATGAATCAGAACAGTCATTTCTAATGGCAGTTGTGCAAAAGCTCACAGTTTGTAAGAAGCTGTAGAGGATAAACAGAGTGACCTTGAGGAACAGGAAGAAGGCAATAGTCAGATAAAAGGGGCCTGGGGACAAATGTAATGTGAGCAAATGTCTCAGACAAGGGCACCCTAGAGCAGATGAAGATAAAAGGAGGTAGGGAAACACATTTAAACTCGCAATATTATGTTACTATTGTGTGTGTGTGTCTGTGCCTTTAAGTCATTGGCTACTGGCTATTACTGGGACTAGTGGATGTAGCATTCTTGACAAGATTTTGGATATAGTCTGTCCTGCCTGCTTCCTAGAGTGGACTTGCCCAACGTCACCCAACTAAGGGTACCTAAGATGAGAATAGAACTCACAGTCTCTTGGTTTGTAGCTCAATGTCTTGTTACAACAAATCAATTAGTATAGCTTTACAATAAAAATAATAGCGATGTACCGTATGTGGCATTGGTTCCCTGGTTTGATCTACCTTGAAGCACTGACAGAAGTACCAATGCTCTGAGAGTGGTGTTGACATCTGTTGGTAAGAATGTGTCAGCCTGATTAGGTAGACCAGAAGAAACCAACTCCATGGGATAGCTAAAACTACATTTATTGAGTTTGTCTATAATAACAGAATCTTTCAAGGTTGATTGTCCTCCTCCTTCTTATACTCCAATGAATTAGGGAACCATCTGTTTGAGCCACTTACAAATCCGATCTCTCTGTTGTGGGCTTAAGATATTTTTCACCACTTGTCACTTTGGTAATGGAACTCACATATCTCCATCAAGGTCATCTTCTTTAGTCTCTACAGAGTGAGATTTGTTCTTAATGCCCAACTTGGTATAAAAGGCTATGTGCAACTATCTTGTTCTCTATGCTTAAGCATATACATAAGTGTATTTGATATGGGCTATTTTAGAATCTCATTATCAAGTTTAAGGGTAAGGCATCAAGTCATCCACAAATATAAATGCCCTTCTCTCTGTAAGCAGAGAGAATACTACAAAAATATTCAGGAATGAGATAAGAAATGCAACCAAAGTTTTTAGAATGGTCATTTGAATTTTTAGTTTTATTGTTTTGGAAGTTTAAATTCAAAACTTTCTGTTTGGCTTTGAGCATAAATTTTTCCTAGTCAAATATAAGAAGATTCCGAATGGAGAGCCTGCAGCAAGCTAAATCCAAAGCTATTCTTTCTTTCATTTAAAAGAAGGTATGTCTGACAAAATGAATGGGCCAGGGAATTACCCCCAAATATTAGTTTCCATTATTTTTTTCAATGAACAAAGACTCATGCAGCCCTCCATAGAGATACAGCTGAGCTCTAGTTGGGGGAAAAAAGGCTGAAAAACTGCTTGAATGAAACATGATTTGATTAGGTGGCCTGCAAAATGAATGGTGGGAACAAACAGAGACAAGTAAAAATTGAAGCAAGATAAAAATATCCTACTATTCAAGGAAGTAGGGGTAACATTCAAGGAAATCTGCAAGAATATGAGTTCTAAAGTTCATGACAATTGTAGTTGCACTAGAAAATAAATAAGATGGAATTTTAGTATAGAAACATAAATATGATTTAAGAGACACAAGACAGAAATTCTGTAAAAATACAATTTGTTCAAGAGGAACAAAAGCAATATAGGAAGGAGTTGTATGTTAAATGTATCAACTCCTACTCAGAAGTTGAAATGTTTTGCAGTACATCTGAGTTAAAACAAGTTAAGAAACAAACACATCTTGTTGTTAGCATCTACTATAACATCATCCATCCAGCCAAAGAGAGGATATGGATAATAGTTTTTGAAAGCAAATTGCTGATCTTTCAAAGAGATATAAAGTAGTAGTGATAGGGGACTTTAATTACCCTGACATCTGTTGGGATTCTACTGAAAAAAATCCATCCAGGACATTTCTAATTCTGTCTTGTTAACAACTTTCTCCTTCAGAGGCTGAAGAAAAACACAAGAACATCAGCTATTCTTCACTCAACAAAAAACTTAGCTTTAAAGATAAAAGTAGATGGAACATTAGGAGAAAGCAATCTTGTAATGCTAGAATTTTTTTAAAAAATATTATATCAAAAGAAGCTAAAACTCAGTGTGGTCAAATACATATATGATTAGATCTATCGTAATTACAATTTCATGGCAGATGTTCATGAGAAAAGACAGGAGATAGGCCTGAAAAACAAGACACAATACTAAAACATAGTTGCAAACCATTCCAATGGGGAGATTATTGAAGATTGACAGAAGAAATTGAGGTGGTTACACCAAAACTTTAGTGAAGATTTCAAGAGCAAGTCTTCTAGATCACTATGGAAAACTTCATACAACTAGAAGAGAATCACTATGCCAGCTACCCTAATGGAGAAGGTAATGTAAAATGGTAACAGACAACAGGGAAGTGCTATTTAATTTCTTTTCCAAATATGTTCCACTGGCAATTGTGGCAATAGCAATAGCAGACGTATATACTACTTTACAGTGCTTTACAGCCCTCTCTAAGAAGTTTACAGAGTCAGCATATTGCCCCCAAAATGTCAATTTTACTGACCTTGAGATGGAAGGCTGAGTCAACCTTGAACCTGGTGAGATTTGAACTGCCAAATTGCAGGCAGCCTGCAGGCAGCAGAAGTAGCCTGCAGTACTGCACTCTAACCACTTGCCATTGTGGCAAGCAGGTTGAAGAGATATGATTGAAGTTTAGATTGGGCAGATAATGCTTCTTGACTTGGAACGAGTTTAAATCTCCAGAACCAGATTAATTGTCCTTTAAAATGGTAAAATAATTTGCTAAAGATCTGGTTGAACTTTTGCATCAGCATTGAGAAATTCTGCAAACTGGATGAAATGCTAAGTAATTAGAGTAAAGCAACAAGGTGGGAGGGAGGAGGATTTTGCAAATTACTGAATAGTCAATCTAATATTCTAGAAGAGAATAATAAAGGATCAGCCAGTAACCACTTGGAAAACTATGAAGTAATTATCGGAACTAAACAATAAACCATTGTTGCCACTAACTTCTTCTATTTTTTAATTACAACAAAGCTTTTAAAAAATGCCCCATCAGAATCTGATTAGCAAGTAGATTGGATGTCATGACAATTAAGAAGTTACATAAATTAGCTTTTAATGGTCATCATTAAATTGGAGAGAAGTACCAAGTATCATTTACCATGAAAATCAGTATTGACTTCTCCGCATACTTAAAAAAATATTGGAATTGGACTTAATTGCAAACTGGATATAGTAATGTCATGTGTCTGCTCACATATCCACTAAATAAGGTAAACACGTCAACAGAAATATAATTTCCAAATTACAGGAAGTAATTGTTCTACATAATTCTGCTTTAGTCAGTGCTCACCTAAATTATTACTCCTTCTTGGAACAGATTTAGACAAGTACAGTTGGGCAATCAACAGACTAGAAATTACATCCTATGAATAGAAATGGTAAGAATGGGGAATGTTTAAGCAGAGAAGGCTGAAGCAAAATATGATTATACTCTTCCAATACCCCAAATGACACCTCACACAGTAAAAAGATCAAGACCTATTCTCTTTTGTTTCAAAGTATAGGTTAGGAAATAATATATTTAAGCTACAAAAAGCAGGTTCTGGTTTTAATTATAAGAGCAATCCAATCATGGAACCAATTGCTCAGTCAGGTGGTAGACTTTTGGAAGCTTTACAGTAAATAAAAACATGAATTATCTAATCCAATTTTAGAAAATATGTTAAGATTGTTTCTACTGAATGCCAAAATCCAACCCCTCTTCTTCTATCACTCTGCCTGCTCTTGGACTAAGGGATTACTAATCTGTAGTCAAACCCTTCTCCCTTTCTTCCCAAGCACACAGACATAGAGCACAAGTTTTAAGTGTTAGGTTTTGCCTATCCCAGAAATGTATAACTCTCTTATAAATCTCTTTTCTGTTATAAAACCTGCTTCACTAATAATTGCTCAGGTCACATGTTGCTGTCAGGAGCTCTTAGACATGAATTCAGAATGCTTCAATCTCTAACAGCTTCAAGGGAGTGAATAACTCCAAATTAATACATTTTCATAACTTTCAACAAAACATTTATAGAATGAGTTAAGAATTGAGTATACATGTGTGTGAGAGAGAAAGTAGAGATGGTGAGGACATTAGTTTGGCTTGTATGATAAGATAGTTTACAACATTTATATATTTATATCTATAAATGTACTAGAATGCAGTTAATGCACCAACATCTGCACAACTCAGAAAAGTATGGTCAGGTTCAAACAGTTTAAAATATGTATATAAATTCATATATTGTGCAAAATATACATGGAAATGCAAATTTATTCATCAGGGCAGAAAAACTGTGTGTGTCTGTGTCTCTGTGTGTGTGTGTGTGTGTATATATATATATATATATATATATATTTGTTTTCAGTGGTATATATGTAGGTCTTGGTGTATTGGTCTTAGGGACAGACCCGAATACCTACATATATATATATATATATATATATATATATATATATATACATACATACACATACATACACACACACAAACACACGCTACATGTATATAAGGATTATATAGGAGACGAGCAAAAATATATGTACCAATTTTGAAAGTCATAATTTAAGAACTGAGGCAGAAACAGGTTGTCTCCGACTAAACTTCAGAATTTTATTGTTTTTTGCATTGAGATTTTATTTCTGCAAGCTTCCCACTGTCAGTGAATTGGGTAGCCATGTAAATTTTCTTCATAAATAAATAACAAATAAATACATAAATAGTCACAATATTTTTCTCAGTGTTGTAGAGATGCCCAAACACTCAAGAGAAAGGGTTGTAGTACTCCTTCCGGGTTGAGCCTTCTTGCTAACGGGTGGCGGTTTGCGATTGTCCATGACCGCAGCCCGGCTCTTGCATTGGAGAGCTCCGATCCTTACGGTTCGGGGCTGAAGCTGCCTCGAGGGGGCGGAGAAAGGGAAAGCTGCCAGCCAGAGTGAGGGGAGCCGATCTCCCCTTTGGGTCTGGTCTTTTCCCTCCGAAGATGACAAGAAGCGGTGGTCAATATGGCCACCTCGAAGAGAAGGTCTCAACTGGACTAAGATCGGTGCAGGAGGAAAGAAAAAGTTGACAGCAGAGGAACCGAGTATCAGATCAACAAAGGCACCCCAGGATTAAGATAAAGATGAGTTTTTAAAAGAAGAAGCGAGTGTCAAGTGAAGGAAAAATAATAAGTAAAATATCTTTGACAGCTATAAGGGGCTTGAACTGGGAAAGGAAGAAGCCAGCGTAAGAACTTAAGTTTGGGGCTCGAAAATCTTGAATATTAAAATAAAAGGAAAGGGAGAAGATTTCATGTAACAGAAAGTGCCACTTTGTGGATAAAATTGGAATTTAAAGAAGAAGGAAAATATCTTGTTCCTTTGTGAATAGGAGTTGTTACAATTTTAAAGAGACATTGAAACAAAAAGCAAGACCCATAGAAGGTGAAAGTTTGAATTAAAATAAAAGACAGACTGCTGGATTAGTTGGTGATATTGATATAGACTCTGGACTTGGGCTAAGATCTTAGAAAATTTAAAGAAGAAGAAATAAGGAAAATAAAAACTTTGGTGGCCATCCAAGGAATTAAAATGGAATTTAAAAGTATGAAAGAACTGCTACAGGAAGTGACTGAACTAATTTGGCTCATTGCAGAAGACATGGGCATGGAAATGGCAAACAAAGAACAAGAAGAAGGAATCTTGGAAAGGAGGAGCCAGCACAAGGGAAAGCCATTTTAAAGAGACAATTAACACAAAGATTAATACAAATAAAAGGAAAGGAAGGGTGGTTAAAAAAACGAAACCTAAGAAAGTAATTAAAAGGAACATTTATGAAATTAGGCATGCTAGAAAGGTCCAGAAGAAAAGGGAGCAGAAAGGCAAAGAGAGGGGGGATTTAAATTGGATGGAGAAGGATATAGCAGGATAAAAGGAGGAGAGGGAACAAGAAACAAGAGCAGAAGATAGAGAATACGGAATTATATAATGAAGAAAGAAACTCGTTTACATAGAGATAATGGTTAATGTATTAAGAAGGGGGTTCTGCATGGAGAAGAGGGGTAATAAGAATATATTGTAATCATAAAAATGTAAAACAATAGAGGGGTTACTGACAATTTTATTAGATGAAGGTTACACTTTTACTTTTATTTATAAAAGAAAGGATAAATTGAATTAACTGAAATGATTTTTGAAGATGTTTAAAAACCAGATTTGTCAGTAACCAAGGTTAGTTATTTTTACTATTATTTTGGAACTATAAACAAACTTTAGGGGATATGTGTTGCAGAACCCGATTGAAAAGAGATATAATGTTATGTAGCTTTTCTTTCTTTCTTTTTTCTTTATTCTATCTTTGCTTTAAAGGGAATGATTATCACTATGTTAATATGTTAACCACTGAGGTGTCACTTTCAAAGTAGTAAAGGGGGGCAAGTCTAGGTTTTCTTTTTATTCTTTTTGTGTTAAAGCTTGTATTGATTTAGAATTATGGAGAGAATATGTGATGAAAAGGCAAATCTGACGGATAAAAGAAATATGTAAATGATAAAAGAGTATTAACAATGTGAAGATAGTTAAAGGATAGATATGGACAAACTTTATTTTCTATATGATGGGCAAACATATTGTTATTTTTAAGATATATAAACGTTTAAAAAATATTTACAACTAATTTGAAATGAAATGGGGGGTTATACAGATTGAGATTAAGATTTGAGACTAGGATTAATTTGTTTGGCCCTTTGTTTGCCAAAAAATGGAATGGAAGTAAAAATGGGATAAAATAGGAAGTTAAATGTCAAAAATGAATATAGAACTATTGTCATATTTGCATGTAAAAGTGATGACCCGGGAATAGGCTGTCTACTGAAAAGAGCTTTATTTGAACCGTTAAAAACTGAATAAAACTTGTTTAAAAAAAGAAAGAAAGGGTTGTAGTGTTCTACAGTATAAAGAGATATGAAGTGAGATTTTTAAAGCCCACTTATCTCAAAATATGCTGCCAATATAGTCTCTCTCCTAAACTAGTTCAGGACAGAGAAATCTTCCATTCATAAAATGTTCTTTGAAAACTCTGAAATATTATTTGAATGTTAATGATTACATTTCCTTGTGTCTTCCTTCCAGAATATTATAGATATTGCATCAATTTTAAACCTAATTTGTGGAAACCATTTTAAAGACATTTTATCATCTTCTTCTTCGCCTTATATGATTGTCTTTGTCATGATTAAAGTATTGTAAAAGGCAAAGAAATGATGACAGCAGCACCATATTGATGCCACACCAATTCTGATCCTTTTTATGTGCATCAATGCTGCTTTTATCATTCTGTTGAAAGCACAGGATCCTACAGATGCTGTGCATTGACATTAATGTCTAGGAACCTTCTCCCTGACACAGATTTCCTATACATAGAGAAATAGTCAATCAAGCCACACAGTTTATATACTTCTTTGATACTTCAATTGTATTAACTCAGTAGTTTCACTGTTTGGAACAAACATGCCAATAGATACTACAAGTCCTTTGGAACACTCCTTCAAAAATGCTTCCTTGTGCCACTTTTCAATCACCTTTTGAGCTCTCTGTTGGCTGTTTCAAGCAAATGGCAGGTCCTCGTTATGCCTGGGGCAATGCAGCTCTGAAATGTCCAGCTTTTAGGTTCTGTCAACATTTTTCTTCCCCTTGTAGTAGATGGCTCAAAACATAGGTGGTGTTCAACCAGTTTGGGCAAACCGGTAGCGGTGATTTGGTGTGGGTTACCAAACCGGTAGTGACCCCTGGCTGACCACGCCCCCAACCCAGTCACCCAGTCGCCCAGTTGCTCACTTGCCCTGGTCATTCTCCTAGCTTTCCCTACCACATGGCATCCACGGCGCAGCTCGGGTGGATGTCCCATGGCTGCTGCACATGCACACTGCATGTGCAGTCACTACACATGCAGTGCGCATGTGCAGCGGCCCCAGGACATCCACCTGTCTGCCTCCCCTCCTGGAGCACACTGTCTTCCTTCTCCTGGTGTACGCACCATTTCCAGCCTGGCCCGGCCCAGCCGGCCAGCAGGTGGCCACATGTCCAGCCACCCTTTTTCACTGCAAGAAGCCTCCCCCAACCAGATGGCTGCTCCCCTCCTTCTCTGCCTGTTTGTCCTGTATGGCTGAAGAGGAGGAGAGTAGTCGGCCAGTTGGGGGAGGCTTCTTGTGCTGTGAAAGAGGCAGCTGGAGACCCAAAAAGTGTCACCTCCAGCTGCCTCTTTTGCAGTGCAAGAAGCCTGCCTCAACCTGCTGACTGCTTTCCTCCTCCCTGGCCATACAGAACAAACAAGCAGAGAAAGAGGGGAGCAGCAGCCAGCCGGTTGCTGAAAAAGGGGTGGCTGGAAGTGACTCTTTTTCAGTCTCCAGCCGCCTCTTTTGGAGTGCTGCACCACTCCAGTCGGACTTGCTTGGGCAAGTCCCTCCGGTGCAGTGGACTCAATGGGGTGGACCTGCATGGCTGGCACCTAGAATGCATGCATGCACATTGAGAAGTGAAGCAAAGTCGCTGCAAGAAGCCTATAGCCGCCACATGGTTTTTTCGGTGCGGGGGAAGGAAGGTAAGATTTCAGGCAGTCGGGAAAGCCAAACCGAAGTTGCCTAGCCCAGTGCTGCTGGTGGGGGGTGGCTGAGGCTGCAGCACATGCCTCACTTGAATTTCCCAGCCCCAAAAGTGGGAGGGGAGGAAATCCCATCCGCAGCCCCTTTGTTGGACCTGGAAGCCTTGCCTGCTGGCTTTTTCGGGCAACGCGGGACTGAAGACTGGCCGGGAAGAACCCTTGTAATGAGTGACACTGCTGGGAGCTTGGAAGTGTGTGTGTGTGTGTGTGTGTGTGTGTGTGTGTGTTTCAGGTGGTTCTCCTCTCCTAGCTTTAGAAGGATAGAGGGAAGGAGGAAGGGAAGGGATAGAAAGAGAGAGAAAGAGAGAGAGGGAAAGATAGAAAGTGAGAGAGGAAAGATAAGAGGAGATAGAGAAAGAGGAGGAAGAGAGATAGAGAGAGAAAGAGGGAAGAATAGAGAAGAAATATATAAAAAAGAGAATTAAGATATGAGTTGTTGAAAGAAAGAAAAAAGACAGACTGAAAAAAATGGATGGAAGGAAGGAAAGAGAGAGGGAAGAGGAGGGGAGGGAGGAGGAGAAAGTGAATGAGATATATGAATGAATGGATGGATAGATAGACATGGAAGGAGGAGGGAGGAGAGAAAAAAAAGAGGAAGGAAGGATACAAACCCTGGCTTCAGAAGACTGAAACAGCACAGCAATCTAGAGGATGGAGGATCTGGAGGTCATCTAATCTAGGGGTTTCAACTTGGAAAGTTTAAGACTGTGGACTCAACCCAGAATTCCTGAGCTAACATAACTGGAGGAGGAATTCTGGGAGTTGAAGGCCACAAGTCTTAAAGCTGTCAAGTTTGAAGACCCCTGTTCTAGTCCAACCCCCTGCTCCAGCAGGAGATCCTTACAGAATCATAGAATAGTAGAGTTAGAAGGAACCTTGGAGGCCATCTAGTCCAACCCCCTATTCCAGCAGGAGACTTTATATCATCTGGAATCTGGATTATTTTGGTGCCTCTAACAGAGAGGAAAATTGGCAGAGGAGTTTACTAGGACAAGGCTGCCATGCAGAGGAAGGCAGAGATAGTCCTTCACTTATAACCACAGTTGAGACCAAAATTTTGGTTGCTAAGCAAGAGCATTGTTAAGTGAGTTTCATCATATTTTACTCAATCCATAATATCTCCTGGGTCTAATGATCATGTGCAGGCTAGGGAAGTAAATCTGAAGGCATGTGCAGTGTTCTAATGTACAGAAGTTATAGTTAAATGTGTGGCAGAAAATGGACTATGGGTGTGTTTTTCCAAACACAGCAAGATTGAATGTGTATAATTTTAGAAGAGCTCTCTGTGTGTGTTTGTGTGTACATACACATACAGTATATATATAGTAGATAATGTACCTTTTTGTGTGCCTTTACACACACTATACTATGTAATATGTATGTACACATATGGCATATATACATAGGATTAAATAGTGTATTTTGGATGTTCAGTAATAGTAAATAAATAGAGAAGGAAATTTTATTTCTTTGAGGCCAGGCAAGGCGCCCCTTGATGTGAGTGATGTCAAGTTGGCCATGCCCACCCAGTCACATGACCACCAACCACACCCACCCAATCACATGACCACAAGCCATGTCCACCAAACAAGCTACACCCACAAAACCAGTAGTACCCACCTTTTGTGGGATTGGCAACCATTTAACTTTCTCCACATTTTGACCTTGCCCTGCAATGTTGCTTGCCACTTGGAGGAATCAACACTGACCACTTATGCACACTCAGAAATGGATATACAGACAGGCAACAGTCCAAAATTTTCCAGCAAGCAAGCATGGAACAAATTTATACCACAGAAGTAACTAAAGGTAAAACACACTGAGTGAAATAAATTCCTCCATGTTTCAGAATAATGATTGTCATCTATGGAAAGAGTACCAAGCCTGGTTGGAGCATGTGAAAGCATATAATTTGGGCAGGGAACATGGGACTCTCCAGATGTTGCTGAATTATAACTCCCAAGAATCTCTACAGCCTCTGCTGAGGGATGTTGAAGACTGGTGTTCAGCAACAAATCAAGAGCACATGACTCCCACAAGATAAGTCTAAACAGTTATAGCAATAGCATTTAGATTTATATACCGCTTCACAGTGCTTTACAGCCCTCTCTAAGTGGTTTACAGAGTCAGCACATTGCCCCCAACAATCTGAGTCCTCATTTTACTGACCTTGGAAGGATGGAAGGCTGAGTCAACTTTGAGCCTGGTGAGATTTGAGCAGCTGGCAAGCAGCAGAAGTAGCCTGCAGTACCGCACTCTAACCACTGCATCACTGTGGCTCATATAGAACATTTTCTAATGCACCACTGAGCCAGTTTATACGTACATATACAATCTTCTATTCAAAGTTATGTTATACTGCACCCCACCCAAAACCTGGAGAGTCTTCAGTGGGAAGATGAAAAAGATCAAGCTCCAGAAGCCATGAACCAAAGCCTCAGACCTGCTGATGTATGTTGCATGTATGACACAATAAAAAGGAATGGGGTTTTGATTGTATAGTCATGGTCACCATCTTGATCTTTCATACACCCCCTCCCCTTGATGCCCAGCATCCATCCCATAACTCAGTCCTTTCAGATGTGATAGGACTATAATTTGGATAGGAAAGACTATAATTTGCTGCTAGCAATATGGGAATTATTGTTGCATTACAGACAGTATAAGCCACATATCTGGATGATAGACTGAAGAGTTCTGCAAGAATGGAATGAAAATGGTTTACATTCTGGGCTAGATTATGTATCAGTCCTGCCTGATAAAATTATAGATGAAGGAAAAAATACATTAAACACACTCAACGGCAATTTAAACAACCAACTTCAGCACACCTGTCCCTCTGGCTTCAGTAGGATATTTAACATTACTTCCTGACATCTGTCTCTTTTTCATATTGTCATGACTGAGGGGAGGGGTTTAGTTTTTAAATGTCATGTCTTGGGGTTTTAGATAATTTGTTTGGTCGAACTGGGTTTAATAACTTTTAATTTCTCTTTTGTATTGTATGTTTTTATGGTGTGAGCTGCCGTGAGTCGCTAGGGAGATAGGGCGGCATACAAGAGCAAACAAACAAACAAACAAATAAATAAATGTTTTCCCATATACAAATGAATTCATCTATTTTTCAAAATAGTTT
>CM019148.1:167727720-167755031 GCA_009733165.1 Naja naja | reverse complement strand
GCTGCCCCTTCAATCCATCACATTTTCTAATCTCCTTACTATCTTAGTCTGACCTTACCACAGTTTATTGGCAGATCAAATCAAGAAACTACCGTTTGGGGTTAACAAATCACATTTGGCAAGCAGGATTCAAGAGATGGTTTTAATCAAGGAATAAGGGCACCTATTGACTTGCTTTAACTACAGGTACTCAGAGATCAGAATCAACTCCTATAAAAGCAAACCCAGGCAGAGAGAATCCGCACATAAAAAAGAGGGATAGTTAGACGCTTGCAATGCAAGCTAGCTCCAAGTAATAATTCTATCTTCAGAGTTGAAGCTGACAGATTATTTACAGGACAAAATTCCACGAGCTGAGAAAAAGCTGGCCGGAGGGGCTCTGTTTTCTTTTTCTTTTCTTTTCTCTGTGGTTATATATGGGGCTGTGCCTCAAACTATGCAACTAGAGTTCTGCACCAAAAAAACTACAGAAGGATGAAAGAATCCCCTTTCCTCAAAAAGTTAAAGCAACCACAAGTTTCCCATTGCTGGCTGAGTAGCTTTGAAAGCTCTTCTTCACTATCTCTACATGGCTGTCAATGCACCCCTCTCTCTTTTTTTTCTCTTTTTTGCACAGTCTACTTGAATGATCCAAGAGGGGTGTGCTATGATCCAAGGGGTGTGCTATGTTTGCGTTCCAGCTAAATGCAAACTAGTTCTTTCGAATGCATATACCAACTGCAATCTCAGTACAAAGGATCAGGGTTCCATTCTTTTATTTATTAGATACGTTTGGTTCAGAATGCTGCAATGAGGGCATTGGGCTATATGTCAGGCTCCCAATAGGCTCCCAGGTACAATTTAATTTAATTTGCTGGCGGCACATGACATGGTTATTTGCGGGATAATCTGCAACCTCAATTATTTATGCCCATCCTACTAAATCTGACAGAATGAGCATGTTCCTCTTCTGTGAAAATGTATCATCTAGTGAGATTCAGAAATGTGTCTTCTCTGCCATGGCACCTATCCTATTGCATAATATCCCATCCATCCCCAAGACCCACATAGCTATGACTCTAGTAGCCTTCTGGAAAGTCTTAAAGACCTGGCTTTTTTCTCAGGCACTGGGGCCAGATTGTCAGTACACTGAGGATATAATTTTTAGGGGGAGGGAGAGACTTGTTCTCATGTCTGGCCTTGTGAGCTGCCAAAAGTCACAAAATTGAGATGGACTGCCATATAGATTCTATAAATAAACAAATAACTTGTTTATTTAGTTATCAAATGTGTATAGAACTGAATTCTGCCACTCACAATGACCTATAGCAATAAAACAGAGATCCATGTATAATAGAACCAAGGCAAATAAGAAAGAGAGAGCAAGTTTTGATGTAGTGATTAAAGGCACTTAGCTACAAACCAGGCTACTGTAAGTTCTACTCTTGCATAACCCCAACTGGGGATTTTGGGTCAATCGTTCTCCCTCAACCCTAGGAAGATGTTAAGGACACATATGGAAAATATTGCCAAGAAAATAGCAGGAACCTACCCAGACAGTCACTAGGAGTGGAACTGACTCACAAGGACACACAAGCTTACACACACAAGCAAAAGTCAACTAAAACAATTACATACAAATATACCCATGCCAAATCCCATTGCTCCAGGTACTCGTCAAGATTGAACGACATTAGTTCTCAAATCACTGCAAGACCGTCGCTTTTACTGCTTTGTGAAACAATATCAAGTCAGGGCTGCTCTGATCTACAGTTGAGATAGCAATATTCTTATCCAAGTGGGGGCCATTACAATATTTTTCTCTTTCTTTTTTTTTCTTTAGGAATCATAATAATGGTTTTAGACCTTCATCTTTCTTTATGAGCTTTGCTGAGCAATAGTTTCTAACTCTCTGGTTTTTTTTCCTGAGCAAACAAATTATCTTCTTGATTAATGGGAACAGTCTGGACTGTCATTTACAAGAAGTATCATAGATGCAAATTCAAGCATAGACATATCAAATTGCCCATGAAGCCCAGCTTTTAAATTAGTTTCGGGAAAGGGGGCACTGTATAATAAACCTTTATTTTCAATAACATTAGGCAAAGGCTGAAAATTACAATAGGCCAGGTAACATGCCAGCACTGATATACTACAACACTTCTTTATGAGCAAATTACAATTTGGAGAGCTAATAATAAAAAGAAGTGATGCTGAGATGATGAATTGATGCTATGCAATTAGACCTATTAGAATTCACAAGAGTCGACAGGCAATAATCAAACCACTTTCATGCTGCCCATTGCAATTATCTTTGCACTTAAGAATCAACAAAGCACATAATGACTTGCACTCGATTAAGAAATTCATGAGAAATGGAATTTTAATTAGTCTGCTGAAAATTTGGGTCATTTATGACTTTAAAGGACAACACATTGTGAAAACTATGAGAAGCTGTCAATTATTAAAAGAGTAAGAAAAGTTCAAGAAAGTAATGATGTTCTTGACACAAAGGGAAAAATCAATAAATCCCATGAAATGACTATTTTTTTGTATTGCCGTAATGATATGCAGGTCTTGACAAAATGTAATTGTTTAAGTGAAAAACAAGACACTTTGGTGACATTTTAGATTACCATGCAAGCTACCCAGGCTCATGGCATGAATTGTGAAGGCTTTTGCAGACTCAAATTCTCCACAAGAACTGACATAAAGAGAGGAATGCCCAACATTTTTAAATAATGGCATTTATAATAAGTCAGTTATTTTAAAAATATTTAAACCGACTGAAAATTGCTGCTTTCACCACAATTATTTTCACTCATTTTTAGTACAGAATCAATTAATCTGATTGGAAAAGTTTTCTTAATCTTCAGATTCAATAATATAAATATTTATGGGAAATCTGAAGAAAAAATACAATGCCACATATTTTAATTTACTGATCCATTAGTGCAAAGCTGTGCAATCACCATGATCTCTGCTCACTACTTGCAACACAAAAGTAAAATAAAGTCTACTTTGACTCTTAAAGATTTCCCAAAACATCCATGCCTTTTTCTTAAAATGCATATAAAATGTTTTCCCACTGGCTAGGTGATTTTTCAACAACTTAGTCTAATCTACCGCTTTAAATATTTCCTGATAGCCTCCCAGCCAAGTATTGTTTAGCTTTTGAAGTCAGCCCAAGGTTGGCTAGTGCAAAGAAATATATATAACTCAACACTCCACCATTCTGAAACAATGTAAAAGGAAGAGGAGTAATTAAAAAGACTCTGACAAGGCATGTCACTGGAAAAGAAGGCAAATTACTTGGTAGTCCACTTCCTACACCACACTAACCCTAATTAGATATTATGAATTGTTGGGAGAGAGATTTCAGTTTGAGAAAGAGACCTCCTGTCCTTTCTTGACTTGATTTTGAAACCGTACCTGAAAATTATCCCATTTGACCTGTTTCATTTCTGAAGTGGAGACAGTTGAGCTCTGTAATTTGTAACTCCAGAATGAATTTAAAGGAATGAAGCATCAGCTCAGGATAAGTTAAATCACCATCAGGTACCTTTCAGATTGCCAAGTATACCACCCAATTACTTAATGGGGTTTTCTCTTACTTGTGCAAAGAGGATATAATGGGAAATCACTATTTTCAAAACAGATTACAAATGCATCCAAAATAGAGAATGTGGCAGTCTACTTAAGCACAGTGTTTATTTTTGTATGAACAATTTACTATAGTAACTTGGAGAATATAAATTAGATGCAACATAAAGAATGAAAGGGACTATTAACAATTTAAACATTTTGACAATACATACTGCTGACTGCCAATGATTAAAGAAAAAGTATTTGAAGCCCAAAGCAGGACATAGAAATATAGATCAAGGATGTGTGTAGAATACAGTATGGGTAATCTTAAAGAAGTTAATCTATAAGATTAAAGATTGACATTAAAGAGGGTAACTTGATGGAAAACAAAGAAAGGGCACTAAAACTAGCTTCAGAAATTATTGTATGGATTTATTAAATTCCCTTTTTCCATGGATGTACATAGTGTTTAATTTTCAAATATTTATATAGTGAACATTTTTGAAAGTTGAGGGTGTGAGCATTGAATCAGATGAATGAATGATTTTTTATTAGCAGTTGAAGGGCAACAACATAAAGTATCCTACAAGAACAGAATGTCCAGACATTTGTACAATAAATTAAAATTAAAAACAATAGGAATATATATATATATATATATATATATATATATATATATATATATATATATATTCCTATTCAATTTGTTCCAACCACCTTGAGCCAAAGGGGCAAATGTATCTCTCATGGAAATCTGATAAATTGGTCTTTCTGCATAACAGATAAAAGGCTGTTAAATCAAATCTGAAAGAACCTGAAATAGTCAGTTCTGAGGTAGTAAGATACTTTTTTTTACACTGGATACTTATCATTATGAACTAATTGTAATTTCTTTTGCCTTTCAATACCCAGGACTCATTGTTATAAGGAATATTAGTCTGTGGACAGCAAAGAGTTAGGTATTTCAGGCCTTCAGTTCCCAACTGCATCCCTTACACTAAAGGCAAGTGTATCAAGGGAAGTTTACCCAGTTTCCATTGAATGGGATCTGAAGAATTGACCTCAGGAATTGGGCTGCACTATTTCTAAAGCAGAGTAATTGGTGCCTGGCCAAATCAACTCCTATAAGAACTGAGTCAATGATTCACTCTAAGACAGTTTGATGGTATCTTCTGAATACATATCAAGCAATATTACATGTCTATTAACTTATAATGGGAAGCCTGCGTAAAGAGGACTTGGCTGTAATGTCAGTCATTAATTATATCCTATTTCATTGATTATTTTCCAAAACAAGAGGCTGATTAAAAGAGCTAGATCCAGAGTTCAGTTCCATTGGCAAACCATTGATGACAAATCTCTGCAGCCACTGAGGAGGGGTGGTTAGGGGACTTTTCAAAGAAAATTCTGGAGGAAAGAAAAAGCTGCAGGGAAATAAAAAAGTTAAAAAATATTTCCTTCTGCTTCCATCGAAAGGATTTATCATTAGATTCTTTTGTGAATGGAAGGAGTTAACAGAAGTAGAATTCACATAATGTCAAACCATCATATACTGTGTAAAGATTCAAGTGTAGAGAATATAGCAATGAGGATTTAAGCAAGAATAATTTGATTAAAATATGGTTCAGGAATGTAATGTGTTTAGCTTGATGCTTATTTCTCATGGGTCCCTGTTATTCTCAATGGTGCATCTGGAGGAAAAGAGGGAAAAAGTTTGCAATTGCTAAAAATAAATAAATAAATAGCCATTGATCCAGTGTGCCCTTTTACAACTCTCCTTTCCAGCAAAAGGTTTTACCACCAATTTTAAGTGTAGAGTTTTGTCAGAGTTAAGAATTCATGAGATTTCCTGTCAAAACTCAGGTGTAGTCCTACCTATTTTGTAAGAGTGATTCATGCCCTAATCTCTAATCATCTGTACTACTAGAATATGCTCTACACCAGGGATCTCCAATTTTGGCAACTTTAAGACTTGTGGACTTTAACTCCCAGAATTCCTCAGCCAGCAAAGCAAAGCTGCTAAAGAATTCTGGGAATTGAGGTCCACAAGTCTTAAAGACCCAAGGAGACCCCTGCTCTACACAGCACTGCCTTTGAAGGTCACTCATAAACAGCTGCATCTAACAACTTTGCCATGAGCACATTGCACATGGACATATATTGGCTACCAGCAGGACTCAGGGTCTATTTCAGAATGCTGATTTTGATTTTGACTGGGCACCTAATTACTCCATTCACCATCAGCATATACAACAAGGTCTTCCCAGGAGAACCTGAGGTAAAGAAGTGGAAGCAAATAGGTGCCACTTCTCAGTGATGTTGCCTACTCTGTTGGCCAGTTTAACTTCAAAAGTTTCATATGATACCTTCCAAAAACAAATTGAGACTGAACTTTTCCAGAACGTACGTGGACTTGGTTGATGCCATTTACCTTTGTGACTGGTTAACATTATTATTTTTAAATTATATTATAATAGTTAATTTATGTTATGTGGGTGTTTTAATTTATGTTGGGTTTTGTACTGATGCTGAGAAAGGTCTGATTGAGAGTCCATCAAATGATATAAAAATGTAATCAATAAATATCACAGAGGTTTCGATGATGACTGCAATATCTCATAGCAAAGACTGAAGCATTGTTTCTTTAAATGTCTGTTAGCTGAATCCAATATGCTTTTGTTGTTTATTAATTTTTGAAGAAGAATTCTTCAAAACAAATGAAATCATTATTCTGTCCATGTTAATTGCTCCTGTGATGCCACTTAGTGCATCTATAGATACTAAAATTCACTGTGGAGTGATAATCAGTTTGTTAGAAATGTTACCAAGTTTTTTTTTGAAAAAAATTTAAAATGTTTTTAAATATTAATAGCACTTGCATGTTTTCTCTCCCAGATGATGATACATCAGACTGCTGCTCCCTTCTGTAATACAATGTTATTTATCCTTTGAATGTCCCCAGTTTAAGGCTGCTTTAATCTTTTGTTGCTGTTGTAAAACTTGATCTACTGTGGGACAACATAATTAAGTGTCAGCTTTTGGATGTACGATAGGAGCTGCTGCTAGAATAATCCCAGTTGCACGTTACCAATAATTCATTCTAGAGTTGAATGATAATAGAATCCTAGATTATTAGCTGAAGGGCACAATATTTTACTTCTCTCATCTCTGGGCCAAGGTGCACTTTCAAATCAGATGCTAAGGTTTCTGTACAATTGCTCTCCTTTGCCTCTTGCTACTTCCATTAGCCTAATAAAAGCTTTATGGCATTCAAGTGTATGTAGGATTGTAAAGTGCAGTCAACTGAAAAGAAACAACACTTTGATTTGAAAGATAGGATGTTCTCTTCTGCTTGTTCTTACAGAAGATAAGAAGATGCTATGAAATCAAATACAGTTTGTTACATCAGAGCATACAAAGTGAAGAATGGTGTGTTCCCATCAGAATCGAAATGAAACCCAGTAAAGGGAGATTCATAGCATATCCGTAAGGGACTTTGTGCACATAGCACTGACTAAAAGTAACTTTACAAAGCAAGTAAAATTCATCTCCCTGGAAAATAAGACATAAAATATAAACATTTGCTTCTTATTCAATATATTCTTGACTGCCTATTTGAAAACAAAAACAAAACACTAATGAATTACCTCAGATAAAGTGTAGGAGTATCATGCATTATGAGAATGAGCATATTGCCTTTTGTTAATTATGCTGGGAAATATTAACAGTAAACATATATCCTGATAAATAATGTGGAACTATTCAGATTTTGTCACAGCCTTGGTTGTAAAAGAATAGTCCACATTCATGAATGTATTTATATTACCTTGATACATTTTTAAAAAATACCCTATCTGAATTCAGTCAGCATAATCTCTATTGTTTATACCTCCTGCTTAATTTTATTGAGTGCTCTTAGAAAACAGACAAATGTTAATAAAATACAATGCCAGATCAAAGTTTACAAATCATGCTTAACCTGAAATGCCTCATCCCAACTGTCTGGGATGAACTTTGATAGCTGGCGTCTCCTGAAATCTCAACTTGAAAAGATAAAGTAACCACCTTTACATGAAATCACAGGACATTTCATTGAATTGCTGGAAGTAAATGGAAAACAATGTAACATTAACTGATTAGATAGTTTTCCTATATTTACACATTGTGTCAACAACTGTTTGACAAGAAGATTATGAAGATCTACTCTGATAGGGTAGTGAAGAAGAACCAGGCAGATCCAGGTCAAAGTCTGGTCTAAGCCCATCTAAATTATAAGACTGTGGTTGTAAAAATAACACGAAGAGAGGTTGTCATATAAACTACTTTCAATCATCAGAGAAAGGTGGTATATAAATTGAACTAATAAATAAAAATAGCTTTATTTTCAGTTCAGGATATAAGCAAGTATTCCTGTAACTGACAAATAAGGTATCTGAACTAATTAATTTTCAAATAGTCTTATAGTACTGATTTTTTTTAATATAGTAGCTGAACATAGAACTTTTTCTTTTTAGCAAATATTCATATTTTTCACAGCTTATCTTTCAGAAACTACCTGGCTGGAGTGTGTGGGTAAAATACATATACACATGCCATATATTCAGACTTCAGCATATTGACATTTTAAATTCAATCCATGCTACACACACAACTCACAGACTCAATATAATACACAGACAAAAATTCTCCCTGTCCGTGGCAATTAGATTTTAAAATATTAGGCAGGGAGAAGCAAAATCTGAATATAATGTATTTAAGTACATATGATGAATGTATGCATGTCCTGGACTTGTATAGATGGTTTCCCCAGTCCAATCTATGCAACACACCAGTGGAAAGGCAGGGAATATTACAGATCCCTTCTACTAAAGAGATACACCAGGCAGGACTTAGAAGAAAGGCATTCTCTCTGGTGACTCCCTTCCCATGGAACATCATCCATGCAAAGAGTAGAGTAGAGTAGAGTAGGGTAGGGTAGGGTAGAATAGAGTAGAATAGAGTAGAATGGAGTAGAATGGAGTAGAATAGAGTAGAAAAGAGTAGAATAAACTAGAATAGAATACTTTAATGGCCAGATGTGAGTGGACACACAAGGAATTACTAAGAAATTACACAAGGAAATACTATTACACAATGACAATTATAAATTGCACAAGGAAATACACACTATGACACTCTTTCAAGGACCGGGGACCCCAAAGTGGGAGGAAACCTGTCAAGTGGCTTATTTTATTGTTGCCACTGGGGGTTGAGGGGTGTGCTGATGGCTTTTCTACTGTCCTTATATTATGCTCTTATCCTTGTAAGACATTCGGTTACTGAAAATGAGTTGAGTGGCTATATAATTACCATAAACAAACTAATAAATAAATAAGCTAGCAAGCAGCTCAACTCAGAACTTAACAGTTTCTGAACAACCCTGATATCAAGAGAAAGCAAATGCTATCTGGACCAGCTGTAATTTCTATTAAGCATGCTTAATACCTGCAAAGGAATAGGAGCATTTTTCTCATGCCTAATGTTCTTGCCTAATGCAAGAAAGAAGCAGAGCATGGGTTTCACATCAGCCATGCTTTGCACCACTTCTGGTCTGTCTGTGGACCTCAGACACCTTTGGGGAATTGAGCCACATTTAGAAACTCTATTCAAACATTCTGGAATCCATAGGAAAGCTGGTATTCTCTTCGGAATTGCTGCATCTACAAACCTTGGGAGAGTTGGCTTTCTCACTGGGGTGCATTCTTGATAGATTCTTCCTTCCAGCTGCTTAGCTGAAATCAATCAATGTCTCTTCAAGACACATGCCTGCAGAGAGAGATTCAGCATCCTGTTTCTGGTGCTTGTCTCTTCCTGTAGGCATGGTTTAGCACTTATCCGATGGAAGCACTGGGAAGATGCTGGGAAATTTCACCTTCAGAAATGTCAAATGCAACAGAGGAATGAAAGCAAAGCAACCAAGAAGCCTTTGCAGGATTTTAAGGTTTTTCTTTACATGTACTTTACAAATGGCCCTTCCCTTCCTTAGCTTTTTATCATGGCCACCTCTCAGCTATTTTGCAAACCAGAGGGCAAACGCATGCAAATGCAAAGGGTAATTCTAGCTATTTATTTTGTTATGTTTTAGTGTGGAGGGAGGGGGAGAACGAGGGGATTGGTATTTCACAATCCATGATAGCTCAGGGAGCATGATATTGATTGGATGATGTTCTTTGCATTCTTCTCCTGGACAGCTGGAAGGGAATAAAATGAGGATTCACTGGCTTATGTTGTCAGGAGAAGTGAAATCTTCTTTTTCATACTGCTTTGTGAAAGACTGTTGGTTTGAAATACTAGTGATGTGGAAAGAAGTTGGTAATTGGTCTCTGCAGCTATGACATTCATCCTCATTTCTAGCTGTTCCTGAAGACCAGGTGAGCATCACTGCTTGTATGGACAGCATGCATTCTGCTTTCAAGCCCTATAACATGCTGAAGGTATACAAACTTTTAAGCCTTGCAATAGTTGCTGTACAAACATGGAATTGGTATTTTGTCCACATAATGACCTATCTATCTACCTTTGTATCTATTGCATTGATAAGATGTCCAAATCAAAACAATTCTGAGTAATTATATATGTCTGCATGTGTGTATACAAATACACACACACACACACATATACATACATACATATATTTGTTTTCGTAGATTTTCATGGGTAAAGGTATGCAGGTCATGGTGTATTTGGGTCTTGTCCTGTGTAAGATTGAGAGTATCTTGGCAGCGTTTCAACGAGATCCTACTCCATCTTCAGGCTGGTGTCTTCGACTTTGTGCTTGAGATACTCTCAATCTTACATGGGACAAGACCCAAATATACCAAGACCTGCATATATATATATATATGTTTTTGTAGATTTTCACGGTAAAGGTATGTAGGTCTTGGTGTATTGGGTCTTGTCCGTGTAAGATTGAGAATACCTTGGCAGCGTTTGGAAATCTCATCCGTCATCTTCAGGCTGGTGTCTTCAGC
Organism: Naja naja; assembly: GCA_009733165.1. Lineage (NCBI taxonomy): Eukaryota > Metazoa > Chordata > Lepidosauria > Squamata > Elapidae > Naja > Naja naja. The sequence continues at coordinate 167,744,454 of CM019148.1, read as the reverse complement.
TTCGTTCTCCTGGGAGAAGTGTGTGATTGTGGCTGTTTTCCCTTTTAAACTCTAGAGTTAAACTCTAGAGTTGGCTGTGTTGTTACTTCAACTCCACAAACCAATCAAGAAGTAACAACACAGCCAACTCTAGAGTTTAAAGGGAAAAACAGCCACAATCACACACTTCTCGGAGGCGGCTGAACACCAGCTGAGAATGAGATGTCGTGGCGTTGCCAAGGTTTCAATCAGGACAAGACCGATACCAAGACCTATACCTTTACCCGTGAAAATCTCTGAAAACAAATATATATATATATATATATATTTATATATTTGTTTTATTGATTTTCACGGTAAAGGTATGTAGGTCTTGGTGTATTGGGTCTTGTCCGATAAATTGAAATAGCAGCGTTTGGCGAAATCTCATCCGTCATCTTCAGGCTGGTGTCTTCAGCTTCGTTCTCCTGGGAGAAGTGTGTGATAGTGGCTGTTTTCCCTTTTAAACTCAGAGTTGGTTGTGTTGTTACTTCTTGATTGGTTGATGGAGTTGATGTATGCAGATTGGATGGCTTTTCCTGAGACCCTGTGTGGCTGAGGTGCTGGCTGTGTGTCTCTCAGCCTTTTGTGTTGTAACAAGCTGGGTAATGGGCTGTGTGATGACCTTCTGAGTTCTATTGTTGTGACGTCCTGGGTGTGGTGCTGTAATCTCCTGGGTCGTTGTCTGTGTTGCAACCTCCTGAGTTTTGTGTTGTAATCTCCTGAGTTCCATGATGTAGTATCCTGGGTGGAAGGTTGTGATGTGACATTCGGGCCTTGGTTTGGCTCGAGTTTGAGGTCTGGCTATGTGTTTATAGCGTGTGTCAGTTTGCTTAGTTTGGGGGTCGGAGGGTGTAGCAGCTGGAGTTGCAGCTATGGTCTGATTTCTGGAGCGGTGGTTGCCTTTTGTCTGTGGGGTGGGCTTGGGTTTGAGTCTGGTGAGGGAGATTGGACCAGGAAACCATACCAGCACCACACCCAGGGCGTCACAACAATAAATTCAGAAGGTCATCACACAGCCATTACCCAGGTTGTTACAACACAAAAGGCTGAGACACACACAGCCAGCACCTCAGCCACACAGGGTCTGGTGAAGGATTGGTGGTGGCATCATGTGTATTATTTTGGGTCGGTGTTGGTTTGTTGGCTGGGACTCATTTGTTGATTAGGGCTAGTTTCCAGATGTCTGGTAGGCGGGAAGTATCATCCCGTTTATTCATGTTATGGGGGTGTTTCTCTATTTAGATGGCTTCCCTAATTATTCTCTTGTTGAAGTGTTCAGTATTGGAGATAAGTTTGGATCCCTCAAAATCAATTTCATGTCTTGTGGCTTTAAGGTGCTGGAAAAGGGAGGAAGTTTTTCTTCTTTTCTGACTGCGTTCTTGTGTTCTGCGATCGTGCATTTATTCTCCTGTTGGTTTGTCCAATGTATGTGGCTGGGCAAATTTTGCATGGTATTTTATAAACTCCTTGGTTTCTAGCTGGATCTTGTCTTTGGGGTTTCTTAAGATGTTGGCTATTTTTTGGTCAGTGCCAAAGGCTGTTCTGATATTGTGTTTGTGGAGAATTTTGATTTTATCTGTGGTGCCTTTGATGTAAGGGAGGAGGAGCGATGCCATTGTCCTGTTCTGTGTCTTGGTTTTGGGAGTCTCCCTTGGATTAGGTTGGTGATTGTGCTTCTTTGGAATCCATTGGACATTATCGTTAGTGAGGTGTGTAATTCTGTTCTCAAGTGGTCTTTGTCAGCTGGCGTTTGGTTCTGGAGATGAGGGTCTTAGCTTGGAGTTGATCTGTGCAGGGTGGTGATGGGATTATGCATTTAAGTAGCAGTTAGTGTGTCTTTTTCTGGTAGATGGTGTGTCCTAAGGAGCCGTTGGTTTTGTAAATTAGGACATCTAAGCGGAAGTTGATTGTTGGTTTCTGTTTCCATGGTAAATTGTATTTTTGGGGTGTAGGCTGTTGAGATGTGTGAGGAGAGTTGTCCAGTTTTTCTTTCCGTAGTGTTGGATGTGTGAGGAAGTTGTCCAGTTTTTCTTTCCGTGTGGCCAAATTATGTGTGTCATCTACATATCAAGAGGAGTTTGGGTTTGTATTCAGATTTGTCTAGAGCATTGGTTTCAAAATGTTCCATGTATAGGTTAGTGATGATGGTGAGAGGGTGATCCCATAGTGCTCCTTCTATCTGTTTATATCTTTGTCCATTGTGGATGAAATGCGTGTTGGAAAGGCAATGGTTGGTCAGATCTAGGATGTGCTTAGGGGTTGTATTTGTTTTGGATAGCTGTCAAGGCTTCTTTAATAGGTACTTGAGTGAAGAGGGATATGACATCGAAGCTCACAAGTAGGTCGCTGGGTTGTAGGTTTTGTTTCTTTATTGTTTCTATGAAGTGGAAAGAATTTTGTGCGTGTGGTGATGGATTCTGTGTAGGGCTGGAGTTGTTTGGCGAGAAATTTGGCAAGGTTCTGTAGAGGTGAGCCTATGGAGCTGACTATGGGTCTGAGTGGTGTTCCTTCTTTGTGTATCTTGGGAGGCCATAGAGCTTAGGGCATCTAGATGATTTTTTCTGGGGATGATTCTTTGTTGGATCTCTTCACTGATGGGCTGAGGCTTTTATTTTGGATTTGGTGGTTTTCTCCAGATAGGTGGTGGGGTCTGTGTTTAGAGGTTTGTAAGCGGTCTTGGAGTAGGTTGGATAGTTTGGATTGGTAGTCAGATGTGTTCATCACGACTGTGGCGTTGCCTTGTCTGCTGGGAGGATGATTATGTTGTTGTCTTTCCTCAAGTTGCTGAGTGCTTTTGTTCTTCTTTGTGTAAGTTGCTTCTGGGTGGACTGCTGGAGCAGAGGACGTTGGTGACTTCAAGTCTGATTTTATTGGCTGTGTCTGGGTTAATTTTGGCTAGGCTAGCTTCAACTCCACATATGATGTTTTCAGTGGGGATGCGTTTGGGGGCGACAGCAAAGTTGAATCCTTTGGAAAGGACATTGGTTTCTCCTGAGTTCCATGATGTAGTATCCTGGGTGGAAGGTTGTGATGTGACATTCCGGGCCTTGGTTTGGCTCCGAGTTTGAGGTCTGGCTATGTGTTTATAGCGTGTGTCAGTTTGCTTAGTTTGGGGGTTGGAGGGGGGTGTAGCAGCTGGAGTTGCAGCTATGGTCTGATTTCTGGACGGTGGTTGCCTTTTGTCTGTGGGGTGGGCTTGGGTTTGAGTCTGGTGAGGGAGATGGACCAGGAAACCATACCAGCACCACACCCAGGACGTCACAACAATAGAACTCAGAAGGTCATCACACAGCCCATTACCCAGGTCGTTACAACACAAAAGGCTGAGAGACACACAGCCAGCACCTCAGCCACACAGGGTCTCAGGAAAAAGCCATCCAATCTGCATACATCAACTCCACAAACCAATCAAGAAGTAACAACACAGCCAACTCTAGAGTTTAAAAGGGAAAAACAGCCACGATCACACACTTCTCCCAGGAGAACGAAGCTGAAGACACCAGCCTGAAGATGACGGATGAGATTTGTCAAACGTTGCCAAGGTATTCTCAATCTTACACGGGACAAGACCCGAATACACCAAGACATACATATATATACACACATACATATACATACATACATACATACATACATACACACACACACACACACACACACATACACCCCCTGACACACTTTTTTTTTTTTAAATGAATATTCCCAGAAAGTGTTTTATTTGTAACAAATCATTTGTTAAATTTGTATGTTGCCCGTCTTGGCAAGGATGGCTTACAACTAAGAATAAATGACAAAATAAAATATTAAAATAAATATTAACATTACAATGTATTAATGAATGGATGTAATTACAGTTTCAAGATATGTAACACCACTCTAAGAAAGAATAACATTGTAATTCTGAGGACTGCTTTGTATTGTTTTCCTCTCTGTTTAGTACTGGCTTAGCTTCAACTGCAATGTTATTCTGTCAAGATTTAGACAAATCCCTCTTTTTTCCATTGGAATGAAGGCAGTTACAAATCTATCCTTGTAATATACATTTTTTCCAGCCCAAATCCAGTTTATTTTGATATTGATTTTAAAAGATAAATAAAAGTTTTTTATGAACTTTTTTTATGTGTGGACAGGTAGGCCTGCAATTCCTGGTAATACATGGATATTATATGCAGATATGAATGCAGATAGTTCTTGAGTTACAGCGATTCGTTCAGTGACCATTTAAAGTGGTGAAGTTGAAGGAGTGGCACTCATGCCCAGTCTCCGAAGTTACAACCCTTGTAGCACCCCTCATGATCAAAATTCAGGAGTCCAGCAACTCAGATGCAGCAAAGGAAATAGCAGCTTTACTATGGATTCCAAGAAATTTGAGCAGAGTTAGAACTAAATGTGTCTCAGCTCCTTAAGGGAGTATGAGGTCCACAGACAAACCAGAAGTGGTGCAAGAGTTGAAAACGAGGCAGGGCTTTAAACAGGGGTGTCAAACTTGCAGCCCTTGGACCGGATGCCTCACACACTGGCCACGCCCACCCCTAGTTTAGCAAAGTCACAATACATCACATGGCGACAATGTGACATCACGAGTTTGACACCCATGCTTTAGAAAAACCAGATCTTGGGCCTAAGGGTGGGCCTGGGAGCGGGCTGGGGGTGAGGAGAAATGAAGGCTTAGGGTGAATCCTCGATTAATAATAAGTGAACAATCAGGAATGCCAGGATTGCAATCATTAAGGGATGCAGTCATATGGCATTGAACTTTACAACCTCATTGCTTAATGTTGGAAATTCTCCCAACTGCCGTTGTAACTTGAAGGTTATGTGTATTGCCCAAGTCACAGACTTTTATCTTTTCTTGTTATTGAACTATCCTGCAGAGGCTTGGAAGTATCAAAAAGTTTCTTGGAATGTATGAGGAAGAGGACTTCAGTTGACCAGTATTAAATATAAATAAATTGAAAATTTCTCTTGTTTCTCTTCTGAATTGGGCTATTTATAGCCCTTTGTATTTGAGGATAAGGCTTTTGCCACTATCCCCATAGAAACAAATCCTTTTCAAAATACTATTCTGAAATCCTAGAGGAATATATTCAGAAAACGCTGAAAGAATGTTGCAGAATGATATACAGAATATGTATATTTTTTGGCAATGTGAAAAAATGACATCCATATCCAGGGTGTGACAACAAACAAGCAGATGCACTTCTCCAGTTTAGCATATGAGAAAAATGTAAAAATAATACAAATGTATCATGTTACAAATTTCTTGAGTAAAAAAGGCTTTTGGCCTGATTTGGCCTATAGCAAAATGTTATCAGAATTTAAAAGTTATTGGACAAACTTAATTTCTTCTAAATTATTTTCAGATATTCATTTTATAAAATTTTAAAACATAATTTGATAATGGATCAAACATTATTAATAGACTTGGTTTAAAAAAAGCTTGTCATTATGTTTTGACGGTGCTAGTTAATAATACCAAGGAACGAAAGTAACTACAAGAAGAAATATGGGCCACCAGGCTAAAACTCTACTTCATTCCCTGGAAAGGTAACACAAACCATAATAAAAGCTCAGATTAAAATATTCAACGATTTTCACAAAAGCTTCTTCTTTCCCTGATAATAGTTAAAGCATCAAGATATTATTTGTGAGACATTATGGCCATGAGATTCTGCAGAGCCTGGGAAAATAGCCAAACAGTACTATCTCCTATTTGTTCTCAGTCTTTTAGAGACTTTGACTCTTGTTCACATACTTCTCCAACCTGGTCTCTGTTAGTTCAAATCCTCCTTCGAAAGAACTATCCACTTCCATGTTCTTTAACAGCATATGTTATACATTCTTTGATAATGCATACTTTTTGTGATATCTATCTTTACAGAAAATGCTATTTCATCCTCAGAAAATACATGAACTTTTGCCAGATGATAACATGCATAAAAATGATGTGCTGGCAATGTTTTATATCAGACCCCTAATAAAAATTGTCCTTCACTTACTTAGATAATGCTGATAATTTAATATTGTACAGCAGAAGGTAACCCAAGTCCTTGCTGAAAACACAATGATGCAAGCATCATATTTAAGAGTCCAACTTAAGACTCTTCCATCCATCCTAGAAAACTATGCTGGAATGAAATTTTCCATCCCACCGGCAATCCCTTCTCTGTCACAGACATGATGCTGGGAAATTACATTATTTACAATAAATAGGGTGTGTTAAAGACAGTGGCTGGTAGATTCTCCCAGTGTTGATTATCTTCCTTCTTACCAAATATCACCAACTAGCAGAACTCATCCATCATTCCCCTTAATATGCAATGCAACTATAGAGATCAGTATTGACAAATAAAAAGGTCAGAAGATACAATCATTCAATTATCAGTCAAAACCCATTTTGGTTTGCCACCAGTATTTTTAATTGGTATTCAAAATGAGATGAATTATCAGCTGATATAAGTGGACTTTGGATAGGACTTTAATGCTATTCTGGAACAGCACTAAAGCAGTACACACAATAAACACATAGAGCAACTAACACCAACTAATTGTTGGATTCTGATCATACCCATCAAAATATGTGTCACAGGACAGTTCACTGACTGATTGATTAATTGATTGATTGACATGATTTATATGGTTTCCCAACTTACAACAGTAATTCGGGGTAGCATGCAAGGATTAAAACAGCAATCACTTATATCAGCAGCCCCCAAACTTTTGGGCAGCAGGGACTGGTTCTGTAGAGAGAGGATTTTCCACAGAATAGACAGGGCATGATTTTTATTTATTTATTTATTTATTAATGAGACTTGTATGCCGCCCCATCTCCGAAGACTCGGGGCGGCTCACAAATAAAACAAGAAAACAATAAATAATTAAAAAAGAATTAAACTTTGCATGCTACCTGCATCCCACAGATGGGGCTTTGCTTATTTGCATGGCCCAGTTTCTGGCATGCCATAGACTGGTGCCAGTCCATTGCCCAGGGTTGGAGACCCTAACTTACATAACCCATGGTGCTAAGATTAAACAATCACCTTGATCACAATCACCTTGATCACAAAATACTACAGCAGCAGAAACAGCTGTGAAGCTTATCTAAACTCCTGGTCCAAACACCCATGCAAACATGGTTTGTGAAAGGGTAACAAAGTCGGGGCCATTTAGGTTTCCTGAGAGATGCTGTACTATTCAACTGGGCATTACTGGGCTTGTGGAAAGGACATAATGTCTTCCCATCACACAGTCTTCCGGCTTTAATCAGGTCAAATGGTTAAAAATTACAATTGGTAACACAGAACTGACATTTCAATCAGCAATGCTAAACAAGCAGAAACCGCAACTCAGCAGAGTGCCTGACTATAGAGCACTACCTCTTGGAACACCAATTATGTGCACTTTTCCAGAATTCTCAAAGGACGTGACTTTGCAAGCTTTCAAGGAAGAAAAACAAGATTCCAGGGAAGACTTGACATGTTCACCTCCAACAGCTCACTGTACATTGCTCTCTCGGAAATAAACCTCACCTCTGGTTCAAGCAACTGCCTGTGTATTTTTATTCATGGTTCAGAAGCAATCCAGGTAAGATTTCTTTCTAACAGGCACTTTTTGGATATGCTTTTGGCATTATTCCAGAAAAGCAGCAATTCCCATTTTTCCCCAGAGCAACCATGTGGGTAGCTTGGTAATCTTACCCAGTGACCTTTTATGGATGACACTGGACTTGAACCTGTGTCTTCCCAGTTTGTTATGTAGTCCAACAGCTCATTAAAGCCCCACACCACACTGGCTCTGGAATATGAGTTCCAGTGAGAGATACATTTTCATGTAATACAATATAGTGTCTGATAAAGAGTCACAAAAGGAGAATTATACCAATAGTCAAAGGATTCTTTTTAATGTATAGTGAATACTTTAGTCTTTTTCAGAAACATGAATAATAAAGCATTATTCCCCCTATGGAAAACAGGGGAACCAAACAATGCACCATGGAGAACTCTAGTTTGTTTATCAGATGTCTTCCACTTCAGTATAGCCCCTAGTACTCTTCCAAAAGCAGAAAGACTGCACTCACTGTAGTGCAACTTTACTGTGTTTAATCATTTTTTTCTTTTCAAATCAGAGCAAAAAATGCAAGAGGGAACACTTCAGCAATATATTGTTCAGAGGAGAGAGGACATAAAGTCTTGATGTCTCCTAAAAACTCACCTGAAGTCCCTAAAGTTATAAAAATATACTTCTGTCCCTTCCTGCTGGGCTACATTGGTATAAATTGTTAGTTGCCAGTAAACATAGGCCTTTGGGATTATCATGTAAATACAATTTATCACTCTTTCCCCCTGCCCCATTCCTCATCTCTTTCACCTATTACCTTAAAGCAAAACATAAACAAAAGAGAAGTAAAATATCAACATGGAGCGAAGTATATAACAAAACACAGGAACATCAATTTCAGTTTGTATAACAAAAAAAGAAAGTGCCCTTGAGTCCATAACAAAGCAACAGCTTGCTTATATTCAATGCACTCAAATCAATGAAATCAAGAAGCAGCATTATACATAAGTCATGTTAAACATTTTTTGAAAAGCACACAAAATGCCAAGTTTCATTACAGTTGTTTATTAATAGAAGGACCATGTTTGAATGTTTGAATATTCTTGCCAACGTTTTATAGATAATCTGATTAAGCCACATTCGGAGAAAGTCTGGTGCAGTCAGGACAGATTAATGTGCAAGCACAGAGAAATGTTCTGCTAAAACTTTAATCCAGAATTTTTTTAAAAAAAAACTTGCATGTATGATCAGAAGATAGTGAGGCAAAAAGAAACCTGGGAAGTTACGTAAGTATTGTAATTTAAATGTGAAAAATGGAGATAAATTCTATATAATAAATTCATTCGTACTCCAATTATTCTTTCTAAATAATAGTACCTCAGAGCTGACCAGATGATGAGAACTTTGCTGAAGATCACCAAACACATAATTAACAGAGGGTTTTGGGAACAATCATTTATGTATTAAGCAGAGACCCGATCAATTGTTTCCTTTAAAATCCTGACTATTCAATAACTCTCCTTAAATTCCCGAGTTCTTGTAAGGTTTGCCTGTTCTCCATGAAAATACCTAGCTGTAATCATTCTCTCTGGAGCAAGAGCTGGTGCAAAAGAACGATTTCAGTCCCAGTTACCAGCTTCACTTTGCTGAGGAAAATTGCTTTGTAAAATCACCTACGTGAAGCCATCCATAAAGAGTTTTTTTTTTTCAAATTCGGCTTCTTATAAAGTTGCAAAAAAGGCTCACACTTGTACATTACCTCCATTCATACACAATTTTCTTTCAATAGGATACCAAATTCTGCGAGCTCAGTTGAAAGACAACTCGGCTGTTTATGCAACAAAAACAAAAGGAGGGAAAAAAATCACCAGCAAAAATGGAAAGGAGAAGGCAGCTGCAAATCTAAAAATGGCTCTTAGTATATAAAAAGAAACAATACATTTCATATTGGAGAAGACTGTGAAAAAGTTCATCTATAGTATATGCCTTTTGATTGTGTACTTCTGGTGTTAAATATTGATAGATATTTTCAAGATATTATATCTGATCTTGTTCCTGCCTTTTTCTTATTTTTTTTCTTATTTTTTATTTTACTTTCAAATACACATTTGACTCAGATTATTTTTTTAGACAGAGGATATCTATAAAGTGAGGACTGTTCTCCCAGATTAATGGTCTGAACTGGTCTCTCCACACGTCATCCTTAGTGAAGCGCGCAAACCAGCACCTGCATTTCCTGTGTCGAATGAGGAGATCACATCTTTCACCTTCTGACCTGGCCACTTTTTATAGAGAGATGATTGAAAGCGTTTTAATAAACTGTATCACTGTTTGGTTTGGTGGCAGCAGTGCCTCAGATAGAAAGTCCGTTCAGAGAGAGTTAAGGACAGCTGAGAAGATTATAGGAAGCTCACGTCCTGTCATTCAGGATACTGCTTAAAAGCACTATGTGCTTACAGCCAAGCCTGAGGAGAGGGGGGTTCAGCCAGTACATTGTTCCGAGACCCATGGAGCTCAAAGGGGACCTATAAAGGGGGCATTTTTAAAGAAAAATTACCAAACCAAATTTTTAAAAAGAAAAACAGTGGGATGGTGTGTCAGTGACATGCCTAGGCAGGGGTGGGGGATGGTGGGGGTGGCTCGCAGACTGAGAGCAAAACACTCCACAGCTGGATCACATCAACTCATTGGAGGGCAAATGGCAAGGAAGGGAGGTGTGTCCTTCCTGTGCAGCAGCAGCAGCAACGATCGTCCTCCCTCCACTTCCACCTCCTCCTCTTCCTCCTCCTCCTCTCTTTCTCCCCTTCTCCCCAGTTCTTAAAAAATGAACTTCCACTTCTCACCCTGTCGAAATCCTTCACACCAACAGGTAGGAGGCGCCACTGTTAGCTTAGTCAGAGGATCTGTGTGTGCCAGCCATGCCAAAGGGTAACTGGCAAGAGGTGGCTTTAAAATACAGGAGGATAAACCAGAGGAGGAAAGGGGGCAAGAGCAAGGGAAGTGACACTTTTCTTTCATTTGTATAGACCAGAGTGAATCATTCTTCTCCCAGTCAAAAAAAGAAATCTACTTGTGGGCTGCATGGACTCCAACACCACTTCTCCATACTGCCCCTCCACCACCACTTCCCGATCTGCTTTGCTGCCCTGGCAGCTCCCCCCCCTTTTAACAAGTCTCTTACAGGGTGGGTGGAAGAGGAGGGGTGATCCTCATGGTCATCTTAACTTAATGTATAGGTGAGGGGGCCCATAGTTTTGTTCCAACACTTAATAATCCTCTCGGCAGCCCTACTTACTGCTCAAAGTATTGTTAGAGATCCCCCACACCCACTTCACGGTCTGTTGCTGTTGCTCCCCTCTGGGAGGAGGTTTCTAGCAGGACTACCAGATTCTGTAACAGCTTTGTTCCCTATTCCATCAGTCTGGTATTCATTTTTCTCACCATGTACATATATACATCCGAACTAGACTGTGTTATTTCTCTGTGTCATATAATATATGTGGGTAAGTGTATAATTTTGTATTTATTTATCTTTCTATTTTGTAATGTTTATGTAGTGTATACTAGAGGTGAAAACCTTTTGAGAGCTTTATGCAACAAAATTTCATTTTAATGTATGCTGATTAGTATACATTCAAAGTGACAATAAAATTATTCTATTCTGTTCTGTTTTGTTCTGTTCTGTTCTATTCTATTCTAAGGTAGAACCAGTATCCTTGTGTGCTTTTGTTAATTGTATACTTGAAAACAGCCATTTTGGAATACATTTCTCAGTAACTAAATACGTAGTGACTTTGTTTTATGGGATGTATGAATCAGTGTATGTCCACTTTGTTACAACTATGCAAATCTTTTATAAAATCAGTTCATAAAATGTTGATTTTGCATTCATTTTTTAATGCATGAACATTTGTTTTTGTTTTATACACAAGTTTTCCAGTTCATCCTGTGTCTGTCAGCGTTCCAGCAAGCCTCCATTCCAATCAGTAACTCTGAGATAAGCATAATCTCAAAAGTACCTTTATTAGAATAGCACCTGGCACAACTGTGGAATCTCAAAACTAAAAGTTTCCCGGACTTCCCACAATGTCCCAAACTATAATCCATCCCCTTTTGGCCATCATCACATCACATGGACCAGTCATGATCCATCCCAGAGGAAGATCCTTTTTCCATCCTGCGCCACACTTAATAACCTTGAACTAACAAAAGAATTTTATTTTGTCTACTTAGAACTACTTAATTGAAATCACCCCCTTCCCACTTTCTCAGGCTATGTGGCAGCGTGGAATATATGGCTTCCAAAGCTGACAGTGTCTTTCAATAGCAATATAAACCAGGAATGGTGGGAACTAATTGCAGAGCATTTTTTTTTGGAAAAGGAAAGAAAAATGAACAATGAAACATTAATCTTGTTTCATTGCTGCAATGATGCATTTCACTTAACATGCACAAGAAGACACACTTGTTCAAGAATTAATAGACATAATATCTAGTATGGCTTTGAAATCAATGTGTATATATATATATATATATATATATATATATATATATATATTTTTTTAAAAGGTATATAGGTCTTGGTGTGGTCTTGTCCGTGTATGATTGAGAATACCTTGGCAACGAATATTGGGCTGGTGACTTCATTCTCCTGGGAGTGTGTGATCGTGGCTGTTTTCCTTTTAAACTCTAGAGTTGGATGTGTTGTTACTTTTTGATTGGTTTGTGGAGTTGATGTATGCAGATTGGATGGCTTTTTCCTGAGACCCTGTGTGGCTGAGGTGCTGGCTGTGTGTCTCAGCCTTTGTGTTGTAACGACCTGGGTAATGGGCTGTGTGATGACCTTCTGAGTTCTATTGTTGTGATGTCCTGGGTGTGGTGCCACAGATAAAATCAGCAAAATTCTCCACAAACACAATATCAGGACAGCCTTTGGCACTGATCAAAAATAGCCAACATCTTAAGAAACCCCAAAGACAAGATCCAGCTAGAAAACCAAGGAGTTTATAAAATACCATGCAAAATTTGCCCAGCCACATACATTGGACAAACCAACAGGAGAATAAATGCACGACGCAGAACACAAGAACGCATCAGAAAAGAAGAAAAACTTCCTCCTTTTCCAGCACCTTAAAGCCACAGGACATGAAATTGATTTTGAGGATCCAAACTTATCTCCAATACTGAACACTTCAACAAGAGAATAATTAGGGAAGCCATCGAAATAGAGAAACACCCCCATAACATGAATAAATGGGATGATACTTCCGCCTACCAGACATCTGGAAACTAGCCTTAATCAACAAACGAGTCCCAGCCACAAAAAACCAACACCGACCCAAAATAACACATGATGCCACCACCAATCTCCTTCACCAGACTCAAACCCAAGCCCACGCCACAGATGAAAGGCAACCACCATCCAGAAACCAGACCATGGCTGCAACACCAGCTGCTACACCCCCCCCCCAACTAAGCAAACTGACACACGCTATAAACACATAGCCAGACCTCAAACTCGAGCCAAACCAAGGCCCAGAATGCCACATCACAGCCTTCCACCCAGGATACTACATCACAGAACTCAGGAGATCACAACACAAAACATCAGGAGGTTGCAGCACAGACAACGCACCCAGGAGATTACAGCACCACACCCAGGACATCACAACAATAGAACTCAGAAGGTCATCACACAGCCCATTACCCAGGTCGTTACAACACAAAAGGCTGAGACACACAGCCAGCACCTCAGCCACACAGGGTCTCAGGAAAAAGCCATCCAATCTGCATACATCAACTCCACAAACCAATCAAAAAGTAACAACACATCCAACTCTAGAGTTTAAAAGGGAAAAACAGCCACGATCACACACTTCTCCCAGGAGAACGAAGCTGAAGACACCAGCCTGAAGATGACGGATGAGATTTCGTCAAACGTGCCAAGGTATTCTCAATCATTACACGGACAAGACCAATACACCAAGACCTACATACCTTTACCCGTGAAAATCTACGAAAACAAATATCCTACCTCTACGGGAGGAAACCTTCCAGCTGACCGATCTATGAGAAACTTCGGCGAAGAGCCACCATCTTATGTGACCTCACATTCCTACGCAATTGCCGAGACAAAAACGTGATCCCCACATGCTTCCAACTCAAATTCCACACTAAAACTCAGCCACTGAAAGGATCCTGAAAAGAACTGCATTAGCTCTAATCAGAAACGAACTCCACAGGAAAAGATTCCTACTAGACCAAACCAACAGGGACCTACTCACCTCCACCTCAAACTCAGTAACAAAATCCACCCAGCACTCTGGGACAAATCCAAACAACTAGCCCTCTGGAGAGCTGAAACAGAAACCTTTCACAAGACAGACACACACACCAACAAACTCCACAGACTAGAGAAACGCCAGAAGCCCAAACCCCCCCCACAACAATGCATGAAACAAACAGTACACAACATATCAGACAGAACCTCACCATGGCAGAAACCAATGTCCTTTCCAAAGGATTCAACTTTGCTGTCAGCCTCCAAACGATCCCCACTGAAAACATCATATGTGGAGTTGAAGCTAGCCTAGCCAAAATTAACCCAGACACAGCCAATAAAATCAGACTTGAAGTCACCAACGCCCCTGCTCCAGCAGTCCACCCAGAAGCAACTTACACAAAGAAGAACAAAAGCACTCAGCAACTTGAGGAAAGACAACAACATAATCATCCTCCCAGCAGACAAAGTAACGCCACAGTCAGTGATGAACACATCTGACTACCAATCCAAACTATCCAACCTACTCCAAGACCCCGCTTACAAACCTCTAAACACAGACCCCACCACCTATCTAGAAAAACCACCAAATCCAAAATAAAAGCCTCGCCATCAGTGAAGAGATCCAACAAAGAATCATCCCCAGAGAAAAATCATCTAGATGCCCTAAGCTCTATGGCCTCCCCAAGATACACAAAGAAGGAACACCACTCAGACCCATAGTCAGCTCCATAGGCTCACCTCTACAGAACCTTGCCAAATTTCGCCAAACAACTCCAGCCCTACACAGAATCCATCACCTCACACGCAAAATTTTTCCACTTCATAGAAACAATAAAGAAACAAAACCTACAACCCAGTGACCTACTTGTGAGCTTCGATGTCATATCCTCTTCACTCAAGTACCTATTAAAGAAGCCTTAACAGCTATCCAAAACAAATACAACCCCCTAAGCACATCCTAGATCTGACCAACCATTGCCTTTCCAACACGCATTCATCCACAATGGACAAAGATATAAACAGATAGAAGGAGCACCTATGGGATCACCCCTCACCCGTCATAGCTAACCTATACATGGAACATTTTGAAACCAATGCTCTAGACAAATCGAATACAAACCCAAACTCTGGCTTAGATATGTAGATGACACTTTCGTAATTTGGCCACACGGAAAGAAAAACTGGACAACTTCTCACACATCTCAACAGCCTACACCCCAAAATACAATTTACCATGGAAACAGAAACCAACAATCAACTTCCGTTCCTGGACGCCTAATTTACAAAAACCCAACGGCTCCCTAGGACACACCATCTACCAGAAAAGACACACACTAACCGCTACTTAAATGCACAATCCCATCACCACCTGCACAGATCAACTCCGTAGCCAAGACCCTCATCTCCAGAACCAAACGCCTAGCTGACAAAGACCACTTGAGAACAGAATTACACACCCTCACTAACGATTAATGTCCAATGGATTCCAAAGAAGCACAATCACCAACCTAATCCGAAGGAGACTCCCCAAAAACCAAGACACAGAACAGGACAATGGCATCGCCTCCTCCTCCCTTACATCAAAGGCACCACAGATAAAATCAGCAAAATTCTCCACAAACACAATATCAGGACAGCCTTTGGCACTGACCAAAAATAGCCAACATCTTAAGAAACCCCAAAGACAAGATCCAGCTAGAAAACCAAGGAGTTTATAAAATACCATGCAAAATTTGCCCACATACATTGGACAAACCAACAGGAGAATAAATTGGACAAACCAACAGGAGAATAAATGCACGCATTGCAGAACACAAGAACGCAGTCAGAAAAGAAGAAAAAAATCCTCCCTTTTCCAGCACCTTAAAAGCCACAGGACATGAAATTGATTTTGAGGGATCCAAACTTATCTCCAATACTGAACACTTCAACAAGAGAATAATTAGGGAAGCCATCAAATAGAGAACAACCCCATAACATGAATAAACGGGATGATACTTCCCGCCACTACCAGACATCTGGAAACTAGCCCTAATCAACAAACGAGTCCCACACAAACCAACACCGACCCAAAATATACACATGCCACCACCAATCTCCTGCACTCAAACCCAAGCTCCACGCCACAGATGAAAGGCAACCACCATCCAGAAACCAGACCATGGCTGCAACACCAGCTGCTACACCTCCAACCCCAAACTAAGCAAACTGACACAGCTATAAACACATAGCCAGACCTCAAACTCGAGCCAAACCAAGGCCCAGAATGCCACATCACAGCCTTCCACCCAGGATACTACATCATCACAGAACTCAGGAGATCACAACACAAAACATCAGGAGGTTGCAGCACAGACAACGACCCAGGAGATTACAGCACCCACCCAGGACATCACAACAATAGAACTCAGAAGGTCATCACACAGCCCATTACCCAGGTCGTTACAACACAAAAAGGCTGAGAGACACACAGCCAGCACCTCGCCACACAGGGTCTCAGGGAAAAGCCATCCAATCTGCATACATCAACTCCACAACCCAATCAAAAGTAACAACACATCCAACTCTAGAGTTTAAAAGGGAAAAACAGCCACGATCACACACTTCTCCCAGGAGAAACGAAGCTGAAGACACCAGCCTGAAGATGCCGGATGAGATTTAATTAAAGCGTTGCCAAGGTATTCTCAATCATACATGGACAAGACCGAATACACCAAGACTTATATATATATATATATATATATGAAAACAAATATATATATATATATATATAGTCTTGAAGTTTATAAAGTCATGCAAATAAAAATAAATAAAACTTATTGATAAACGTAATGAATGAATTGATAAAGTTTATTTTAACAAACATAAAACAT
>CM019148.1:167713772-167726720 GCA_009733165.1 Naja naja | reverse complement strand
ATTTCAGCCACATAATGAATTTCTGCTGTGGTCCATTTTCATTGAATATGTAGCAGATTAAAATGGCAGTCCTATTAACCGTAAAAAGAATTGCTCATCTTCAGCTCTTTGTCCTTTATATATTTAAAAAACTATCACAATTCATCCATGGCTACTTGATTCAATTTGTACATAATATCAGAGGACATGAAATCCTATCATAAATGTGATATAATCTCAGAGATATGAAAGCTTCACCAACTCACTTGAGGTTCTTTGTTCTGGTCTGCTATGTTGACATTATAACAGTTGTTTTCCATTTGAACAAAGATATTTCCCTATCATGTTCAATTGCTTTTAGAAAATTTATTCTCATTAAAAACTAGTTTTGCGTAAGCTTCAGTCTACTTAATGACTTTCATGTATTCAACATTTTAGAAGGGTTTTTCAGTCACATTACACATGTTTCCATATTTATACAGCCATAAATCCATGCTGTGATTTAGTCGGGAAGAGGTTCCAAATCTACATACCTGAACAGAAAAATTTATAATTAAATATCTTTTCCTATGCAGTAAAGATATTAGGTACCCACCTGGAAGTTATCAATTGGATTCATAATTTGTGCTATAAGGTTATTTATATGATCATCTGTAAACCCACCTGTTGGATTCACAAACTACAATCACACACACATAAAAATGGCTTATATTTATATAAAGTTGGCATACCTTGTCCACTCAATACAGTACACTTTAATAAACCTTAGAGATCAATAATTCTCTATTTCATTTTGTCAACTATGTTAGAATGGCAATTCACTCAGTTAAAAAAATGGGGAAGGGATGGAATAGACTTATTTCTGCAATTCTAACAATTTTATAGTGTTTTTTCCCTTAGTTAAAAGCTGATTTTGGAAAGCAAGAGGTAAAAAATCTGCTCTCTTACATTTATCTGATTCTATCCATACCTCAAGCTAGCTATTTCTTCCTGACTTCTCTTCTAACATTCCAAGGCATTTATTCATTTAAATGTGTCTCCTACATTTTATTTATTGTGTAATAAATAGCTTATTAAAGATATAAAACAAGAATAAAGCAATTCAGCTACAATCGAGGCAGAATTAAATTCAGTATCATTAAAACAGTTTTCAGTTCAACTAACTATTAAAATGTAGCTATCAAAAATTGCCAGGATACTAGGAGAGTGAAAGTCAAATGCCTCTTCTCGAGAATAAATTTCATAGCCTGAGATCTTATGGGAGAAGACTTTCTCTTCTATACTAGAAAGCAAGCCCAAATATTTGGACAGAATTACAGAGGGAGAAACAGTCCTTCAGACTGGCCATTAGTCATTTAGATTACCATAATAAATTGTGTTCAGTGAGCAAATAGATAAGACCACTGTGCCTTGCATTAGTTAGGTAGCCTATCTACCAAATTCTGAATTAATTGCAATTTACAGATATTTCTCAGGGACAGACCCTAGTCAAACATATTGCAGTAGTCAAGCCAGGATGTAATCAAGGTGCCAATGTTAAATTCTATTCTTGAGTAGATACTCAGATTTTGTTTCTGAAGAGATTCAGAAAAAACAGTTTACCTCATCAGAACAGACATATGTTTTAACTGTTCTCTTGAATGTACATGAAAAGCAATTTCAAAATGAAGGCATTATTCATTTCTGTCAAGCCATATTAATTTGTCTCTTGTAACATTACCAGTAGACTGGCATTACAGAGGACCAAATAATCAACTTCCAATATCTCACATTTGTGCATAGGGAATATCAGCCTTCAAGTGACAAGAAACTAATTGTGAGCTTCAGCCTCAGGATTATAAATTGAACAACTCCACATATCAAACATTAGTAATCACACCACAACACAAGATATGCCTACATGATTTTCAACAAGCTGCCCATTTTCTAGGAGCTTTCTTCGAGTATTCATTTCAGTACAAATATGGTAAAGCCTACTTTAACTCCTGCACATGGAAGAGAAGATAAATCTCAGTTCATATAATAGGATGTAAATAAATAATGCATTCTGATGGGAAAGGCATTTATGTGCAAACCTTCAATTGTCCCATGAAAACAAACAAAGGCTTGTCTAGCTATGCTCATGTTGCCATCTAGCTGAAAAATCTTAAATTCTACTTACTAAGACTTCTATACATTTAAGTCTACCAAATTAATAGCTTATAGAGGAGATGGAATGGTCTTAAATTGTGTTGAGCTTCCAAAAATATTGATTACTAGCAAAATCTGGGCCATTACTTTCTGATGTGACAATACACTCCTGAGATTGCTGTCCTACAGCTAAATTAAGTGACCCTCCAGGCCTTTTATGTAGCAAAATTACAACTTCCATCCCTGCTGTCTTATTTTACTATGAACACCTGTGCCTCTTCAAGTAAACTGCAATGGGACTGCCCAGTGGTTAATGACAGCAATTCTTTGGCAAGGACTCACTGCTTGCATGAATTCATTTCAGATATGCACTGCTTCAAGAGAAACTAAAAGTCATGCTTTTTGTGTTTAGCATGTTGTGTATCTTCTAAACAAATGGACAATCAAAGACTCGCCACTCTACTTTCAGCAGCTCTGGACTACAACATTGCCTTTACTTCCCAAAGGGCCAAGAGAATAGGACAGAGTTCACTTCATGTAACTGAAACCACCTGGCATCCACCTCTCCAAGTGCTCATATGGAGAATTCTCAGGGAGAATGATCTAGCTTAGCATTCTCACAGACACCTCCATTTTCTGTGCAATGTGAAGTAACTGACTTCAGCTCAGATTTTATCTAAGGAAACTAGTTAGATTTTGACTCTTAACTTTCAGTAGTTTTCTAGTATTATTTATCTCAAGCAAACTCAACAGGTCTACAGTCCTAATTTGGACATGCAAAGTGTATTACCTTCAAGCAAAAAGAGTGTCTCTATGTGCAATGTGCTAGTGTATAATGAATGCTTTTCCTAATGAGCCCTTAGGACTCTAATGAATGCATGGGGATGTTACAGGAAGGTTCTGTCTGTAATCCTTGAACAAACAAAATGACCATTGGTATTTGTTTCTAAATTATGAAGACAAAAAAAGAAGAAGAAGAAGAAGAATTGCTTTTAGAAAGCACAATGACGTTTTTTGGCTAAGAGAAGTAGCAGCAACATGGTCAAGTGCTATTTACTCACAAAGGTTAAGACCTTATGCTGGTAATGAAGATTAATTCCATAAAAACACATTACCATTTATGTCATACACACACACACACACACACACACACCATTTTTTTGTCACACCATTTTTTAAAAACCAGACATTGACCATTATCATAATGAGGAATGAGGTCTTCAACAAGCATAAAGTTTCTGTCAAAATATTAAATGAGAACAGTCTTTGCTGTGAGAAATTAACAAACCATTATAACTTCAAGACCATTTTATACCCAGCTAATTTATTTTACTTTCATAGGTAATATCTATCAATGATGCTCAGAAGCACAGGTAACTCATCTAAAGCATGGCAATATAATGGTGTTCGTGGAATTTCATTCGACCACCTGTATGAGGAAAATAGAAGCAGTGAGAAAAATTGTTCTATGTTAATGTCTTCAGCTATAACTTTACATAATTTAGTGCTGGAAGCACTTCATAGAACAGTTTATGTATCTAAATTTCTAACTAATTAATAATCTCTAGTCCAATCTAACTTTCTAATCATTCTTATATGCACATTTCCGCCATTACTCCAGAAATTTTCTTTCCCAAATGAAATTCAGAGAAAGGTAATTTTGCACATGTGAATAATAAAAGCTATTCATTTCACTTAAATCATTCTGCAGATCTAGATTCTAAAAGTCTTTTACTAAAAACTATATACTAAAATTTATTAGATTACTAATTATTACTGAGATTTAGGATTGTATCTATTGTGATTTTGTACGTTATGTAATTCATTTCATTAAAAAATGAAGTAAAGAAAAAAATCCCACCACCAACTATCCACCAGCTTCCACTATGGCATTATTTGAAACTGATGTCTTTAATATTTGGAGCTTTCAGTAGCCCTTCAGTCAGCTTTTAAGAACTTTTTGACTGTACCCAATATCTAAATTCATTGGACCCAAGAAAAACAACATTAAAGATGCATGCTTTAGATAAAATATTCCTGTACTTAAAATTACACAAACATTATCCTTCATTGGTTAAATCATTATAGCATCTGTAATTTGAGAGAGAAAATATGCTTGAGCATGGTAAATAAAAAAAAAAAGTGGGCACAGTTAGTTGTAGTTATATTATGTAATTATATACAAGCCCAGAATTCTTCATATTGGCTGCTACCATACAGCAAATAGAATGGGATTCCATGATCGTTTTCAAAGCCTGCAACAATGTTGATGTTTTATTTAATATCTCCTTTTGAACCTCTGAACTATCTGCTTGAAGGCACCATTTTGCATTCATTCACTCATTCATTCATCCGTCCGTGTCCATGTGTGTGTAGCATTGTACACTCACAGTTGCACACATTTTTCCTATTACGTAAAATAAGCTGTTTTCTCTAAATTAACTAAATCCTAGATGTAAAAACCAGCTGATATAGAGTGATTCTTTGATATCTGAAAAAAATCTGAATAATGACATTGTCAGCGTTCCAGAAAACCCAGCTCCATCCAAAAACGCAGAGACAGGCATTTTCTCAAAAGTTCCTTTTATTACAGTAGGTATACTAGCACATCTGGGGAAAACCCAAATCTGAGAGTTCTGGGTTTTCCCTCAGTAATTCAAAAAGACAAACCAAACCCCTGCACCCATCAGTCCATCACATGGCCCAATCACATTCCGTCCCAACCTGAGACATCCCTTCAACTACGCCTCTTCCAGGTGCAGGAACAATATGACCTTAACCAACAAGAAGAATGCTATTATGTCTAACTACATACGCTCTACTAAATCCCCCCTCCCTAATTCCCAAGATGAAGAATGTGGTAGCATGGAAGATTCTGGTTCTAATACGGCTTCCAAAGCTGACAGACATATCATAGATCTTTCTATATGTTCACTTCTTGTTGTTTCCAATCACGGTGGTGAATCCTTTTGAATTTATCTGTATTTCTGCATAAACATGACCTAAACATGATTTTTTCTACCTAAGTCTTAAAACTAGACAAAAAGAACATATTTGTATGTTTTAAAAGTATGTAAACCATTAGGATTAACAGTTCATTTGAAGAAGAAATTAGATGTTTCAATCAAAAGGATGATAATTAAGTGTGAGTATGAGAGGCCCTGTCTTATTTTAAAAATTCTGGATGTTCATTATCAAAACCTGATCTTTACAACACAGGTGTGTTTCAAATAATTGAGATTTCTGAGGACCTTTGAAAAACAGCTGTTGATGCTCACCAGGCTCATCATGGAGTCTGGATTCCACCAGTCCCCTGTCAGGCAGATTGTGTAAAGATGGAGCAATTGGAAGAGACCAAAGTAGAACTTTGTAGATTGAATTACAAGCATTATTTTGGCAAAGGCAACTATTGCATTCCAAAATAAGAACCTCATCCCAGCTGTGAAACTTGGTCTGATCAGTGGTGGGATTCAATTTTTTTTTACTACTGGTTCTGTGGGCGTGGCTTGGCGGGCATAGCAGGGGAAGGAGACTGTAAAATCTCCAGTCAGAGGTCGTATTTGCCAGTTCTCCAAACTGCTCAAAATTTCCGCTACCGTTTCTCCAGAACTGGTCAGAACCTCCTGAATACCACCTCTGCGTCTGATGCCTAGGACCAGGATGCCTTGCTATTAACGGAACTATGATGAATGGCAGTTGTTGTCCAGTTTGTTATGTATGCAGGTTTGAATGTGATTGGTTTAGTTTGAACTGTTCTTGTAAAATGTCAGAAATGATTGGTTTAAAAAGTGTGGGAAAATCCTGCACTCTGATTGGCTGGCAACTGCGGCTGCTGGCTATAAGTAGCAGCCGCAGGCAAGCCAAATTGGGTCTGTTATGAGCTGTAGTCACTAATAAACTCTTCACTGAAGCACTTTGCATCTTCATGCAAACTTAACACTGGCGATGAAGGTGGGATCATTCCCGAAGAGAAGACGACGCGGAAAACAAGCTGAGAGAGATGGCTGCGCTGAACAACCCTCCAGCCCCATTCGATCTGACGGCAGAAGACTAGGACTCGTATGCAGATCGTTTCCAAACGTTTTTGGAGGGAAACGATCTCGCCGACATTTCTGAGAAGCGGAAGAGGGCAGTCTTTCTTACGCACTGCAGTCCGGCAGTCTTCAAGATGGCGAAGGCATTGGCGAGAGCTGCAGACATGAAGATAATGGAATGGCCTGATTTAGAAAAGCTTTTAAGAGCCCATTATGCCCCACAAGTATCATGCCTCATTAAGAGACACAAGTTTTACGGTCGGGATCAAGGGGAAAGCGAAAATGTTAACGACTTCGTGGCAAGTTTAAGAGACATTGGGGGTGCATGCAAGTTTAACAACTTGGAAGAGGCCATGCGTGATCGATTTGTTCTAGGCCTCAAAGACAAGGTGCTTCAGAGCAAATTATTATTAAAACCTAAGATCACGTTGAAGGAAGCCATAGAAGAGGCCTCCTCAGCAGAAGCCACCAAGTCCTCAGCAGCAGCCATGAAGAAAATTAACAAGGCCTCAAGCCATTCTGATGTGGAAAAGTCCACAACAACCCATTGAGAACGAATAGATTCTGATTCAGACTGTAGTGAGGTGGAGGAAGGAATTTATAGACTCAGAATGGAGAGGAAAAAGAAAGACCTGGGAAGAAAGAGGCAAGATTTTTACTGCAGAGGTTGTGGGGAAGCCACCCCACTGAATGCAAGTTTCTTGATACCATCTGCCTCCGTTGTGAAAAAGAGGTCACCTAGCAAGAGTCTGCAAATCATCCAGAACTCCACCCCACAGAAGAAAGTTTCCTGACAAAGAATTCAAGCCTAACAACTTCAGTGAGAAAATGGGCAACACAGAAGCAAATGGGAAGAATGAAACTCATCAAACAGTCACTATTGGTCACTCTTCACCCTTAAGAAGCAGAAAAGTACATGTGAAGGTACTAATTGAAGGAAGGCCTTGCCAAATGGAAGTGGACTCAGGCTCTATTTATCTATGGTGTCATGGGACACTATTCACAGACTTTCCCTAATATTCAGAAGAAACATTTCGAAGCAAGCACTGACTCTTAAAGACTACCAGGGAACAAGATTCCAGTAGTTGAACCTGAAGCACTTTTCCTAGAAACTGTTGCCAAGCTTCCAGTACGCATGCTGAAATTACCAGAGAGACTGCTAAGACACTTTATTGGCTCCTGTTATAGGCATTTAAGAAAGGTTGGCCTTTCCAAGATCTACCTCACCTTGCTCAACCTTTTAAATCCAGGCAAACTGAATTATCTGTATTAAAGAGGATGTATTTTGTGGGGTAACAGGGTGGTTATTCCTGCAAAACTGCAAAGGTTTTGGAAATGTTACATGAGGTTATCCAGGTATTGTAGGATGGGGATTGGGGAGTTATGTATGGTGGCCAGGTATTGACAAAATGGTTGAAAACTGGGTTGCATCTTGTCCCAACTGTCAGGTAGTCAGGCCTGCCCCACCTCTCCCCCACAGGAATGGGAATGTCCTAGGGGCCATGGTCTAGGATTCACATTGATTTGCTGGCCCTACCAGAGGGCACACCTTCCTTATTATAGTAGATGCATATTCCAAATGGCTAGAGGTCATCCCTATGGCATCCACCACTACTGATGCTGTCATCAAGCAGCTAAAAGCTTTTGTAACCGGGTTACCTGATGTTCTTGTCTCTGACAATGGCCCTCAATTTACATCCAACCTTTTGAATCTATTTAGCACAACAGGGTATCAGACATGCCCTCACTGCCCCTGGGCACCCGACTAACGGCCAGGCTGAACAAATGGTACGTTTTACCAAGGAAAAGCTTCAGCAATTGGGTCCTGGGGACATCACTGAGAAAGTTGAAAAACTTCTTAGTGTTCAGCACATCTCCTAACCCATCAACTAACTTATCCCCAGCAGAGTTGTTGATGGGTAGGAAACTTAGGTCTCCCCTTGACTTCATCCCACTTACACACAGCACCACTAGATTCCACTAGCAAAGTTAGCACGTTCAGTGTGGGTGATTCTGTTTATGCTAAAACCTTATGGGTGAACCTTCATGGATTCCTGCTAAAATAACTCAAATCACAGGCCCTCGTTCTTACAGGGTGCAAACAGAGGATGGAGTCCTCTGGAGCAGGCATTGATCAGCTTAGATCCAGATTACCTCAGGAACATCACAATTGTTCCTCTCTAGTTCCCATACTAATGCCTTTTCTAGGGGGAGGGGAGGAGCAGGAGGATAATCAGCAAGCAGAATCAACCCCATGTGTAGAGCCATTATGACAGGAACCATCCCAAAACCTGTCACAATGCCAAAATCCATCCTTACAAGTGGAAGATTGCATCACTACCTGACTTGGGTGCTGACATTGGGTTGGAGATGGGTTGGGAGGAGAGACCAGATTGTAACAACCAAACAGGGTCTTCTTTCACTGGAAGCCCAAGTAGGGAAATGTCAACAGACACATTTCCTCTCTCACTGAGTGAGAACATTAAAACTTCTGAACCACGAAGGTCTCAACGCATACGTAAGAGCCCCACCTATTTAAAAGAATACATTAGATAGGTTGGGGTTTGAGTATGGACTGAACCTAGTGGGGAGGGGTGTTATGTATGCAGGTTTGAATGTGATTGGTTTAGTTTGAACTGTTCTTGTAAAATGTCAGAAATGATTGGTTTAAAAGTGGGAAAATCCTGCACTCTGATTGGCTGGCAACTGCGGCTGCTGGCTATAAGTAGCACAGCCAAATTGGGTCTGTTATGAGCTGTAGTCACTAATAAACTCTTCACTGAAGCACTCCGCATCTGACTCTTCATGCAAACTTAACACAGTTCATTTGGGAGGCACATGATGATGCAACTTTTTCATCTCAAGATTAAGTTATTTGGAACAAGCTGAGTTGCAACTCAGTGAGTACTAAATTAAGCGATGCTCTAATCCAGGGATGTCAAACTCGCATCATCACTGCAGTGTCACGTGACGTATCGGGACTTTTCCCCCCTTTGCTAAACCAGACGAGGGTGAGGCCAGCATGTGATGTATCCGGCCCATGGGTCATGAGTTTGACACCCCCTGCTCTAATCTGAGTAAGAGCACATAAGACTGTATGTTTGATGTCAAACACCAAGAAAACTGGTATTTTTTTTTGCTAAAATCCAGCATTTTTGTTATAAGAATAACATTAAAATGTTTCATAGCTTTTTTAAACTGATCAAACATATATTGCATTAGTTCCTATGGCAACATATAATCTCAGATGAATAGGATGCCATCCTAACCTTAACTTTGTAACTGCTTGAGCAAAGTTTGTCAGCAATCAGAAATGGATATTATCCAATCTTCCATTATCACTGCATTGTCTAAATTCATTAGTTGCTGTCTTATGCTTCTGTGGGTGTCCCTTAATTGCAATCTCTTGATAAATATTTTAGAGCTGCATGTTTATTGCTAGGAAATTAATGCTTTCATAAACCTTATCTTTAAGCAGCATGCTAAAAACTTTCAAAATGTAGCCTTTTAGACAACACATTTTCACATCATTAAACAGGAAAATGTTTTGTGGAAGGGGAAAGGTTTTACAGTATGTCTCCATTAACATACCTGCTGGAAACCCATTTTAATGTTCTTGGTGATTAAAATGGCTTGCATCTCACCCATTTCATTAAAAGCTTCTTGAAAGGTATGGAAATAATGGTTACCCCCCTCTCTTTACACCCCATCTGCTCCATATATTGATGTATTTATTTAAAATGAATAAACAAGTAATTATAATTGTCTTGTGATTTTGATGTCCAAATAATATAGAATTCTATTCAATATTTATGTTGCAATCGTAAAGACTTGTCAAATAGATTGTTCCACTACTGATTTAAAATAAATATGTTAGCAGGCACAATATTAATACCAACAAAGAAATGGAAAGAAAATAGACATTATTTTGAAATATAGTTAACTAAGTATTTTCTGGTGGCACACATTCAAATTACGTTAGAGAATTCAGACAATCTATCTTGTCTGAGATTCATACATTCAGTATGATGTAAGACTTGTGGGTCTTTGGCTACTTCTAGCTACTAAGAGGTATATCAATAGAACAAGGTTCCTCCAGAAGTGTGGCTCCCATCAAGATGGTATTTTAGAAAGTCTTAAATGCCATTGCCTTTTGCAGAAGTTGGTGTAGGGTGGTTGGAGTCCCTGTTCAAATATGTCTGCATGTGTACGTATTGTTGGCAGGTCCTACCATCTTAGTCTTTATTTTCTTATTTTGTATGTTATAATCCTATTTATCTTGTACTTTCTATTTCTTTGGATTCATTGTGAGCCAGTCAGTATGGAATTAGGCAGTGCCTAAACTTAAAATAAACATATATACAAACAGACAGATACATGCTGAAGTAGATATACTGAACGTATTTGGCAACATTACATATTCAGAATAGCTTACACCCAGAATGGTCAACCAATGCTTTGCAACATCATTACATCTTTTCCTTTTCTTTCTTTCTTTTTCTTTCTTTCTTTTCTTTCCCTCCATCCCTCCCCCTCTCTTTCCTCTCTTTCTTTGCAAAATGTTCTTAAAAACTCTCTACCCTTCCCTCCTATTTTCTGTTGAAGGATTCACGAATCACTTCTAAAATGAGAAATCTGGGAATAAAAAAAATTGGGCCCAGCTATCCTCATGACTTAACAATACAACCAACCATTGTTGTTCTGGTCCTAGGAGTCACTAGAAAAAAGGCATAGCCACTAGGCTAAAAAGATTGTTCTATTGTAGGAACGGGTCAGTTGCAAAAGACATAATTGCTTTAAAAAGCAACATGAGGTAGCATACAACACATACCCTAAACTTGAATTTTTGGCTGTTGTAGTAGATAGGAAAACATGTCTGACACATTCATTTCAGTAAAACCTTGGAAGTTAATATAATCCATACATCTATTACAGATGCAAGGATGACTGCACTGTTGAGAATCTCATATTCTCTTACTTTTCATAGCTCTAAATTATCAGTCCCATTAACTCAGAGAAAAGATCTAGCTATTACACAAAAAGTAATTTTAACTTAGAGTCATTTTTTTCCTCCAGGTTCCCAGCACTGTAACTATGATCAAAGCAAATAATAACATCCAGAGTGTATTTCTCAGGAATGACACTCATAATAAAATAACATTAATTTGAAACAAACCAAACCAAGCCAACCAAAATCTTACAGAGGTTTGTCACAATTGATTTCAATATCTGAAGGTCATTTGCTTGGTTGGGGTAATAATAATGGGGGAAAGAGAGAGAGAGAGAAACAGAGAATGGGGCTAAATGAAAACTAAATGCACTGTTTATTTATAATAGGATAAAGTAATGGAACACAAATACAGTCTTCTGTGATTAAACTTTTCTTCAATAGGAGCACAATTTGAAATTAAAAACTTTGTATGGATCATTATAGCCTCACAATGTGGAATTAAATTTCATGTACTTTTCAAGTTAGTATCACTTAAAGCCAGAAGTCAAAATGCTGAACTAAATGTTTAGCTTGGAGATACCTAGAAAGCCAATAATGATTTCAGGAGTTCAGTGGGAAATGTATGGCATGATAAGACTGCAAAGTAATTATTTGGGGGGTGGGGGGAAAGTATCTATTCCAAATAGATCTTCAAAGTCTAATAAACATCAATTTTCTAAATGATTTATGATGTGAAATCCAACACTAAGAATATTTTCTGATGATGCAAAGTCCTACTAAGAAATAATACGTGTTTCCCGAAAATAAGACACTGTCTTATATTTTTTTTGGCTCCCAAAAACACACTAGGTCTTATTTTCAGGGTAGGTCTTATATATTTATGGTGCCAAATAGTGGGTGTGGTGTGTGGGGGGTGTTTAGGTGGGTGCAGTTGCTCCTGAAAGTCTTCCTGGAACTGGAGATTTACACTAGGTCTTATTTTAGGTAGGTCTTATATTAGGGGGTTTAGAAATAGTGCTAGGTCTTACTTCGAGTGGAGTCTTATTTTCAGAAACACGGTATTTTCATTTAATGAGATTGCCAAGGATGAATCACCCCAGAGTAAGAAATGGAATAGGTCCTTTTATTCCTTTCAGTGAAGAATAACCATTTTCCCTCCTTGAACAGATCCGAAAGCATCAAATGCATCCAGCACACATACCTATAACTGCAATAGAGCCACTTCTCTATGGTGAGTGCTGGTGCTGTGGGTGTCAACTGAATCCTTTCCATTCTACACTTGATCTGTAGCCGGCGATTCAATTATCATTGTATTCAAGATGGAATATTTTCAAATACTTCTGCTAGCAAATTAGATGAATATGCTAAACCATCATGCCATGGTTCCATCATGTTTTAAGACAATCTTAAGTGCCCAAAACTATAATCACATGCCAATGATTACCAACTAGCAGCACTCACTTCCATTATGATGAAGTGTTTCATGTGAGATGGTAAAGGACTATATGGCCTCATGCCTTCTCCCCATATTTGACTCATTAGTTTGCCTATTGGAACCTCTATAGATGATGCACTTTCCTGTGTGTGCTTCATCTTAAGCTAGCATACCTGGAGAAGAAGAACACTTATGTCGCGAATGCTGTTTGATGATTTTAGTTCAGCATTCAACACAATCATTCCTCAGCATTTGGTGAAAAACTGGGCTTATTAGGTTTTAATACTCTTTTATGTAATTGGATACAGTAGAACCTCTGGTCCGAATGCCTGACCACGACCAAATTGGTTCGATGAAAAATTTTAAAAATTCAATCTGGTCACGAGCACATATTGGCAATCAAACATGGCTGCAGCCTA